>JADBJO010003610.1:117758-120258 GCA_016801955.1 Conus betulinus | reverse complement strand
TTCGAATCTCCGCCAGGCCGTTTCAGTAAGGCGGATTTTTCCCTCGGAGTTAACATTGGTTTTGACTTCACTTCCTAAAAGCTCCTTCGAATGAGACTTTAAACCGAGGTTTTATGTGTGAATGCAGGAATAACAACTTGCACGCACGAAAAAATCCCATCACCAACTTTCGGAAAGGGCCCAGTTTGATCGTGGATGCGGATGACAAGTCACACATAGCATGCACCGAATGAATGAAATAGTCGAGTGACCGGCTGACTGAATGACGCGGTAAACGACTGAATGAAGCACAAGCAGGCAGCTGTTCAGTTGGCTCCACGCTGGTAGGCAGCCAGTTGTGTAATCGAGAGCGTGGATTGCAAAGCGCTTAGAGTTTGGTCTTTCACTTAAGAAATATGCTTTACATACACTCTTAGTAATAGTAAAAATGATAATGATAATAACAATAAAAGTAACAATAATAGTAACAATAACGATAGTAAATAATAATGATGATGATGATGATGATGATGATGTAATAATAATAATAATAATAGTAATAATAATACTAGTACTAATACTCATATAATAATGATACTACTACTACTACTACTACTACTACTAACAACAACAACAACAACAACAACACAACAACAACGACGACGACGATGATGATGATGATGATGATGATGATGATGATAGTAGTAGTAATAATGTTAATTGTAATAATGATAGCGATAGGAATAACGACAACAACTACACCCACCACCACCACCACCACCACCACCACCACTACTACTACTACTACTACTACTATCAAAATGATAATAATTATAATATCAAATTCGTTTTGAGACCACCATCAAGACAGACTCTTCAGTTGTTGCCAGTTACTTTCACTGGTGCTCTGTGGTGCCTGTTCCGATCCATCTCATGCAGAACACTACCTGCTGTCACATCATCTAGCAACCTGCTGACACATCATCTAGCAAACTGCTGTCACATCATCTAGCAACCTGCTGACACATCATCTAGCAACCTGCTGACACATCGTTTAGCAACGTGCTGTCACATCATCCAGCAACGTGCTGTCACATCATCTAGCAACCTGCTGACACATCATCTAGCAACCTGCTGTCACATCATCCAGCAACCTGCTGACCCATCATCTAGCAACCTGCTGACACATCATCTGGCAACCTGCTGTCACATCATCCAGCAACCTGCTGACACATCATCTAGCAACCTGCTGACACATCATCTAGCAGCCTGCTATCACATCATCTAGCAACCTGCTGTCACATCATGTAGCAACCTGCTGTCACATCATCTAGCAACCTGCTGACACATCATCCAGCAACCTGCTGTCACATCATCTAGCAACCTGCTGACACATCTGCCATAAAACCGTCTAGCCACCTGCTCATAACATTAACTGCGTTCTCACGAATTAAACGTGGGTGGTTTTCCCCCCACATAGGGCGACCCTGAATCCATTCAACAACGGTCCTTACATGTTTGCCAGTACCCGCGACCATGATACGAACTCGCCTACAACACGGTCACGGGAAAAAAAACAAACAAAAAAAACGCCACACAGTTTGATACTTTATACATGATGAGTCACGGTAATGAGGATGAAAACTGTGCCGTGGATTCCATTCTGCCCAAAGCTTCCACCACAGGGTTGTATTCTACAGTATCTGTCATGATACATCTTGATAAAGTATTTTTTTTCCTTGGGGGGGGGGGGGGGGGGGGGGGGGGGGGGGGGGGGGGGGGCAAACCACGCCTCTTTGCCGGAAAGGGGGGGGGGAGGGGGCAAACCACGGCCTCTTTGCCGATAATGTTCTGTCGAATACTGGTCTATCAAATCATCTATGAGCGAAGATAAATTCTTTTCTTGCCAGAGTCGTTTTTTGACGAAAAACGTTCGTTGAAATGAGCGAAGATGAAAACTTGTGTTTTCTGCCGACAAAGTTGGTTGACTGTTAGCGTTCCGTGAACTGAGTTATTATGAAACTGTTCACTGCCAGCGTAGTTTGTTGACACACCACCCTTCTCTAAACGGAGCGAAGCCAAATCCTGCCCCAACCTGTGTAGTTTTTTTTTCCCCTTTTTTTTTTCTTGCTGTCCCATCTTCTGTGCCACCTCAGTGGCAATGCACCCACGCCGCTCATTCCGTGCCCCATCCACAGCTACAACCCGGTCAGTCCCGCCGCAGTCCTGGCACCGGCATTCCACAGGGAGCAGATAATGTCAAGTCGTCAAGAGGCAACCCACCGAAGGAGACACTGCACTGCTATCGAGTCACATGGGCGGTGTTCAGTGGCGCCTGTTCTAATCCAACCTATGCAGGTCACCACCTGTTAAGCCCTCTACTGACGACAATAACTGCTTAGTCGCGGAGCCGGCGTGAATGAGGTTTCCATGAGGAGGGCGTCGTCACGTCCGTCCAAAGACAGCTCCCATGAAACTTGGCGTTACAGTGGACCCCGACGGAATCAAATCAAGACCATAG
>JADBJO010003610.1:110258-115258 GCA_016801955.1 Conus betulinus | reverse complement strand
TGAAGTAGCCTGTGCGGGATTGTGTCAATTGGGGAGAGACCCGAGATTCCGTGGGGTCTGGGCTGGAGGGGGTTGATTCTGTGCGCACACACTGTGACAGAGCTTGTGATGGTGTTGATTCTGTGCGCACACACTGTGACAGAACTTGTGTTGGTGTTGATTCTGTGCGCACACACTGTGACAGAACTTGTGTTAATGTTGATTCAGTGCGCTCACGTTGTGCCAGAATTTGTGTTGATGTTGATTCTGTGCATCACTTGGATAACGGAGAAGAGGTATGTTTAACACAGATTAATAATTTCACTTTCGTCACGTGGAATGTAGACGGTCTAGTGTCAAACTGGATGAAACAGACTTTATTAATTATATTTCTAATTTCCACTTTGTAACTTTAGTAGAAACCTTTGTAGATAACTTCGATGCATTTAAATTCCAAATCACACAGCATTTTGCAGTCCTGCCCAAAAGTTTTCAAACAAGGTCGACGATCAGGTGGTGTTCTTGTATTAATTAAAACTACGCTAATTCCATTTGTTCGTCAAGTAAAATGTAAGTATGATAATATGTTGTGTTTTATTATTGACAAAGAATGTCTCGGACTAAACAAAAATCTGTTATATGTGCACTTATGTGCACCAAGTGGAAGCCCGTTCTATCAAATTAATAATATTGATAGTGGTATAAGTCTGGTGGAAGAATGTTTGACAGACATGATGATAGATAAGAATATGCATGTTATGGTATGTGGGGATTTAAATGCACGGACTTCTGACACGTCTTATGAAATTGATAGTTGTTGTCTGCCTTTTCACATCGATTCAAAAAATGATGTCAATATTATGACAAGGAAGTCAGAAGACAAACAAGAGAATATGTTTGGTAAAATGTTATTAACCATGTGTTCTACCTTAGGACTTTGCATCCTTAATGGCGCTTGTAACGGCGACCTCCAGGGTCGCTATACATATGTATCCGATTTTGGGTGTAGTGTAATTGACTACTTTATTTTATCAGAAGAATTATATCATACACTCTTGCCAACATGTACACTTTTGTTGCTGACAGAATTGAATCAAGTCATATGCCTGTTGAATTCTCGCTGTGTGGGGTAACAAATGGAAATGATTTTGATAATGAGGTATCAAATGAAAATAACAGTTACATTAAAAGATTGATTTGGAATCCACAGAAGAAGGGCATCTTTCTTAGATCTCTTGAGTCTGAAATGATAATAGAAAAGATTGATTTGGCAACTAGACTTGTTGAAGTTGATGTAAATAAGGCACTGAAAGAATTTAATGGTTGCATGATGGACGCTGCTTCATGTATGCTCGTAAATAAGCGGATTGGTATACGTAATCAGAAAAACAGTTGGTTTGATAATGAATGTTTTGTTGAAAGACGAAATGTAGAAAACTCCTTAGAATCTTTCGCAGCCCATGTCGAAGGGCAAATGATGATGAACAAATAAAAAAGCTGAAATCAGATAATCTGCATAATTACCGTAAGGCTCGAAGAGAATATAAAAATTTACTTAGACAGAAAAAGAAACAAAATAAAACTAGAGTCTTTTCCGAACTCTTGGATAGGATTGATAATCAAGAAGAATTTTGGAAGAAGGTGAACCAACTAGCACCGAAACGTATACAGTCATTGAATAGTATATCTACAGATAAATGGTTTAAACCATTTTCGTGATCTTTTGGAGATCGAGGATTGTACTGAGGATATTGGTGAAGTAAATAATCAAATGACTCCGGAATACACAGAAGATGATTTTTTACGTACTAAATGCACCAATCTCCAATCAAGAAATAAGAAGCGCCCATAAAAATCTGAAAAGTGGAAAATCTCCCGGGCCTGACGGTATAATTGGAGAAATTTTTAAGTGCGCATCAGACGTCGTTGTAAACTTTTTGAAAAATTGTTTAACGAACTATTTGATCAAGGTACTTATCCAGAAAACTGGTCAGAATCTTTAATACAGCCATTATTACATAAAAAGGGTAATTTAGACAATCCCAACAATTATAGAGGTATCTCGCTTACAGACATCAGCGGAAAAACTTTATAGCCATATCATAAATCATAGATTACAAGTTTGGATTAATATGCATAATATCATAGATGAACATCAAGCTGGTTTTAGAAAAGACTACTCAACTATAGATCATATATTTACACTTTTTGCTGTTATTCAGAAACAACTGTCTCGAAATCGTAAATTATATGTCGCGTTCATTGACTTCGAGAAAGCATTCGATTCTATTTCAAGGAAATTGTTATGGCCTATCCTACAGAAAAAAACGGAATTCGAGGTAAATTATTTGATTGTGTGAAAAGCATGTATACTAACTTAAAGACGCGGGTTTAGAGAAATGGTTCATATACGACAGATTACATAAACTGCCTACGTGGAGTGAAGCAAGGAGATGTTTGCAGTCCTGTCTTATTTTCATTGTTTATAAATGAATTAGCAGCTGACATAATTAACAACGGAAGACACGGGGCTGTACTAACACCTACTCTTGTCGAACTTTTTATTTTGTTATTTGCAGATGATATATATATGTGTCTGAAACGCAAGTAGGGTTACAAAATCAGCTGAATAATTTGTATGAATCATCAATTAAATTGAAATTAAAAGTTAATATGAACAAAAGTAATATAATGTTTTTCGTAAAGGGTGGTTTTCTTGCAGCGCACGAACACTGGCATTTGGGCGGTTCTGAAATGAAAGTAGTCAACACATACAAATATTTAGGACTATATTTTTTTCTACAAAATTGAGTCTCTCATCCTCCTGTGGTGACCTAGCTACACGGGGTAAAAAAAGCGATTATTGGTATATTGACATTATTATATAATTATGATATCCAGTCTATTGAAATATTTTGTAAAGTCTTTGATGCTAGAGTGTGCAGCCAGTACTTCTATATGGGTCAGAAATTTGGGGTCTTGATGAAAGTATAAAATGCATAGAAAAAGTACACTTGTTTGCATTTAAACGCTTTCTAGGTGTCACAGAAAGGACTGCTAATGCGATGATTTATGGAGATACTGGTAGGTTTCCCATTATATGTGAATGCATACACTAGAGCAATTAAATACTGGATCAAACTGACACGGATGAATGAAAATCGCCTCCCCTACAAAGCTTACCCTGATGCTACTTAATTTGGATGAGAAAGGTAAAAAGAACTGGGTAACCAACATTCGATTAGTTTTGTTTCAGTTTGGATTCGGGTATGTGTGGGAAAATCAAGGTGTAGAATCATCAGTTGACCATTTCATAAATTGTTTTAGACAAAGACTGATAGATTGTTACTGGCAGGATTGGGACAGTCGAATTTGTTCAAGTGAAAGATTTACAATGTACAGATCATTCAAAATGAAGTCATACCCCAAGAACTGTATTTTGCAATTGACACAAACACTTGTTAAGCAAGCACTTGTTAAATTCAGGTTTGGAGTGAGTAATATCAAATCGCACTCACTTCGATACAAAAATTATAGAGATGTAGAATTTAATTTGCCCCATGTGTAATAATAACCAAGAAGATGAAATCCACTTTAGTTTGTGTTGCCCGTTCCTCAGTGACCTTCGACGTGACCTCATACCACTCAAATACTATAGAGAGCCAAATGCTTTTAGATATACATTGTTAATGTCTTCAAAGAATCCAAAAATAGTAAAACAGTTTGCGATTTTCTTTACCTAGCTTTTAAACGTAGGGATGCAATTGTGAATGACTAGATATGCTGGAAAGAACATGACTGACAAAATGATGGTAGAATACCCAAGGTATGATTTATAACTTTGTATGTCCTTGGTTCTGAGCTGGTTTATGTTGTTTGCCTCTTTTGTAATGTAAGAGTGTACGATTGTTTCTTTTTCTATTTTCTTCTTTAGTGTGTGTGTGTGTGTGTGTGTGTGTGTGTGTGTGTATTTCCTTCCCTTAGAATTAGTATTAGTACTATTATCATCATTACTATTAGCAATACTGTTGCCACTAAATTTCTTTTTTTTTTTTTTTTTTTTAAAAATATATTCCTGTATCATGCTTTTAGTACCAGTATTATTATTACAATAACTGTTGCTATCGTAGTTAGCATTATAATCATTATTATCAATACGATTGATATTACCATCACGACCATACCATTAACATCACCATCGCCATCACCACTAAAACCGTTGCCACGGCAACCATGGTGTTTAAGAATCCTCTAACCTACTCCCCTTTTTCCCATACTACAATTGCTATTGCCATATCATCACCAAAAGTGGTAGTAATCATGTCTTCATTCATTATTTCAATCTTTTGATCATCAGCATCACCACCATTAAACTTATTCCTAACTATCATCATTACTACCTCGACTCACGTATTGTCTCCGTCTTGACAGCCTCGTTTTCATTCAAGGCCCATCTTGCGCTGGAGTGAATGAAGATAAGTGACTGCTCGTTCATTTTCGTTGTCCTGGGTGTATTGTGTTTTACCTGTAGAAGACCTAAGAGGTCGAAACGCGTCGTGTTTTGTCTTGTGAATCGTTTTGTCTACGGTTTTTTGGTGGTTCGCTATTGTTACATTAAAATTTATTTAGATTTCCGCCTGCAGTTGTCTCACTTTGCAATTAGCACTCTCTCTCTCTCTTTTTTTTTTTCCTCCGACCTCCAATTTTTCTTTTTTTTATTTTGCCAGTAGGTCCTCCATCCTCCTATTTTCTCCCACTTTTTTCCCTCATGAAACACGCTGACTAAATACCAACTGTAACTTTTTCAGGGGATGGACTGTCGCTTGCTGAGGTTAATGTTTCGTCGTTTCATACAGGGCGTCTATAGTACAGTCTTTCGCAGAAAGAAGCTGTGTTTGTTGTTAGGCACACACAACAGGCTTTGTGACACAGCCGAAGGATAGTCGGTGTGATGACAGGTGCTGCTGTCCATCTGTGTGGTGTGGATGGCCGCTGCCATCCTGACGGTCTGCGGGGTGTTC
>JADBJO010003610.1:102758-107758 GCA_016801955.1 Conus betulinus | reverse complement strand
GATGGTGATTTTGATTGGCTGAATTGATTTCATTCTTTCTTTGATTGTTAATACTCTAGCATGTTTTCTTCTGATTCCTTGCTTTGCTCTTTCTTACAAATTTCACATTTTGGTTCCTAATTCTCTCTCTCTCTCTCTCTCTCTCTCTCTCTCTCTCTCCTCTCTCTCTCTCTCTCTCTCTCTCTCTCTCTCTCTATCTATCTGCCTGTCAATCTATCTATCCCACGTGTGTAAATATTTTTCTTCTCTCGAGACCTGTGGATGTTGTATGAGTTTCACAGACCTGTAACAGCCTGGTATGGTCGACAGCAGTCACACTTAAGTACGAACTACAAACTCTTTGGGGGATTCTATGAAATGAAATCCTAAATGAGGCAGGGGGGACAGTACACAGTAAATAACAAACATTGTGGTCACACACATTCACAGCAAATAAACAATAATTAGCCACATTACCCATTTTCTCACATATGACATACATTCATATAGAGGAATTTGGATTTCAATTAACATCTTCTCGGTTCATGAAATCAATGGACAGGGGAATAAAACTTTGTTTAAATCTGACACTTCTGCATTTAACCGATCGATATCTTCGTCCTGACTGAAGAAGGTCATACTGATTTGCAAGGACGTGGGTCTGGTCACACGTAATCTTCTTCGCTTTACAAACTAACACGGCACCTGTATAGCTCACTCAGACTTTTTTGTCTCTCCAACGATTTTTCCTCCCACGTTCACCACTTTCTCAAGCACATTTCTGCTCTTCACAGTCAACCCACCATACCAACACATAAATGAGAAAGTTAGAACAGATTCCAAGAAGCATGAATAAAATGTCCGAAGAATGTCAGTATTCACATGAAATGATCGCAGCTTGCGAAGACAATATAATCTGGTTTGACATTTTTTGTGGACATACTCAACATGGGATTTAAAATTCAGCTTATTATCTATAAAAGTTCCTAAATATTTGTATGATTCAACACGTTCTACTTCAGCACCTTTGATAAAAAGTGGTGGTACAGCTTTTGGATTCTTTCTAAAATCAATCAACATTTCTTTCGTTTTTGTTACATTCAGATCAAGATAGTTATGATCGCACCAGTCAACAAATCTTTGAACCTCCTTGAAGTAAACAGAATCAGAGTTGGAAAGATCCACAAGTGCTGAGTCATCTGAATATTTAATGTACAAAGTTGAATCACTTCCTGAACAATCATTTGTGTACAGAGTAAAAAACACTGGTGATAAAACAGTACCCTGGGTGCGCCAGTTGAAATGACTCTGGAAGACGAAACAACACTTTGATATCGAACAGACTGTGTCCTCTGTGTAAGAAAATCAATTATCCAAAGAATGAGCTTGTTACCCACATTTATGTTAATGAGTTTCTTTGCCATCAGATGTGGTTGTATGGTGTTGAATGCTGATGAGAAATCAATAAAGAGATGCGTACAAAGGAGGCAGGTTTTTCGAGGTGTGAAAAAGCATGATGGAGAAGTGTGAGTGTGGCATCATCTGTTGATCTGTTCTGTTGGTATGCGAACTGAAACGGGTCTTGGTACTGTGTAGTATCTTTTAAAACATAACTGAGGACAATTCTTTCAAGACATTTCATTGCAACAGATGTGAGAGGCAACTGGTCGGTAATCATTTAAACAGCTTGGGTTGCGTTTTTTTTGGGAACAGGACATACAGTGGCATTTTTCCATAAAACAGGAATTATACATTCTCTCTAAGTGACCAGGTAAACAAACGACTGTAAACATAGGAGAGCTGAGAAGCACACACCTTCAACAATTTTCCACAGATATTATCAGGGCCCATTGCCTTTCTCACATTTAAACGTTTGAAAAACAACTGAACATCATTTTCCTCAATCACAACAGAATCACTTCCATCAACATCGTTTTTAACATTGCTTTGGAGTTCTTCCTTCACTTCCTTTAATTCTTTACTAAAATCTTTATCATCAAATCTACAGTAAAAATCGTTCAGCTTTTCTGCAAATTGCTTCTGTTCTTTTGCTGTTTTTTTTGTTACTAATATTTTTGTTTGAACATTTACCTGAACCTGATAAAACCTTTATTCCTTTCCATGCATCTCGCATATTTCCATTCTGGAACATGTTTTCAACTTTTCTCTTGTAAGCTCTCTTTGATTCTTCAATCTCCGTTTGCAGTTTCTTTTGTACAACCTTACGATCGCTTTTATTGCCTGATTGAAAAGCTCTTTTTTTCTCATTTAGAGTTATTTTCAGAGATTTTTGTAACCCAAGGTTTGTTGTTGGGGGAATATTTTGATAGTTTTAGTAGGTACAATCATGTGTTCACAGAAAGAAATGTAGCTGGAAATAACATCGGTGGCTTCGTTAATGTCAAAACTAGAATTCAAAAACAAAAATTCCAATCTGTACATTCAAAACAAGCCTGTAATTCATCACACACTTTCTTGTGTCCAACACTGCACTAACCTCGAATTGATTTAAATGAAAGGAAATCTTAAACGAAGCAGCGAACAGTAAACAGTAAGTAACAAATAAGTAGGGTAACTCTTGCTCCCATCATGAAATAAATACACGCCCATCACTTCAAACAAATACCGCGTACGACATCGACTGGCCTAGCAGATATGACAGCACAGAGCACAATCCTCAAAAAAGGATGTGCCAAGCCTGTCTACCTACCCCGTACTAGACACATATACACAGAAGCAACAACTGGAGAAAAGAACAAACACAAATGAATTTTTATTCGAGACCGACGCAGCCTTTTCGATCTTGAATGTAGTCAGACAAGACCATGGACGAACAGTAACAAATACAGGTAACCTCGATTTTTTGTGGTCTGTTCTGTTTTTTTTTTTTTTTACACTCTGATTTATCTCCTTTTATGGGTCAGACGGCCAGCCGGTCAGTGTTGGTGATGTCCGGGGTGATCCTGGTGGTCATGTCCTTCGTGGGCAAGATCGCTGCCGCCTTCTCCACGGTACCAGAGCCCATCCTGGGCGGGGTCTTCCTAGTGATGCTGGGGATGCTGGTGTCCCTGGGCATGTCCACCGTGCGCTACGTGGACCTGCAGTCCACCCGTAACCTCATCATCCTGGGTGTGGCTCTCTTCGTCGGCATTGTCATCCCCGGGTGTCTGGAGTCTTATCCGGACACTTTCGCCACTGGTGAGTTTTGAACAAGACAGTTTAGCTCGTTTTGTTGCATTTTGTTTCATTTTGTTTTATCTATTCACTCCATCTTATCTTATTTTATTTGTTCATGCTTATCTCGTTTCATCATTACATTACATTGTATCGTATTGTGTTTCCTTCCGTTTCATATGATTTATTTTTCAGTTGCTACTCAAACTTTTGTGGCTCATGAAGAACTATGCAATGCAAAGCAACACAGTTTGACGCTACGAAATGCAGTTTAGCACCGTACGGTATGGAACAACGCTGCAGAATGCAAAAACAATAGTGTATGAACAAGTACAGTAAACCATCACTGTACAGTAGGCTACGACACGAGACCGTTTATTACAATACAATACAGTGCAAAACGATGCAATACAGAATAACACAGAGTACAATACTACAATACAGCTCAATATAGGGCGAAAGAATACGATCTAATATAGTGCAAACCCAAAGCAACACAGTTCTATACAATGCACTGCAGTGTCTTATGTTCGTCAGTACCTCATGATTCAGTGCTTAACAGTACCCTGCAACACAGTTCGTTATATTGTAACACAACGCAACACAACACAACGCAACGCAACGCAACGCAACGCAACGCAACACAACTCAACTCAACTCAACTCAACTCAAACTCAACTCAACTCAACACAACACAACTCAGTGCAACACAATGCAACATAATGCAATGTAATACAATACAACACAATACAATAAATAGAACACAATACAATACAATGCAATACAGGGCAGTGCAATTCAACAGGACACACCACAATGCGATGAACACAGCGCAATGTAATGTAACACAACACAATACAATGTAATACAGGGCAATGCAATCCAACAACACAACACAACACAATGTAATGCAATGCAATGCAATTCAGCACAACACAATGCAATACAATATAGTGCAATGCAATTCAACACAACACAATACAATGCAATACAGTGCAACACTATGCAATGCAGTGCAATGCAATGCAGTGCGATGCAATGCAATACAATACAATGCAATGCCACACAATGCAATGCCACACAATGCAATGCCATGCAATGCAGTGCAACACAATGCAATGTAGTGCATTACAATGCAATGCAGTGCAATGCAATTCAACACAATACAATGTAATACAATGCAATACAACGCAATACAGTGCAATACAGTGCAATGTAATTCAACGCAATGCAATACAGAACAATGCAATACAATTCAACGCAATGCAATAGAATGCAATGTAATACAATGCAATGTTATACAATGCAACGCAATGCAATACGATGCGATACGATGCAACACAATGCAGTGCAATACAACGGAATACAACACAATACATTACAACAGTATGCAAGTAATACAGAACAAGGCAAAACAATACAACTTAACACTACGCAATGCAACACAATACCATGCTAGACAATGCAAAGGAATGCAACACACAACACAATGCAGTCACAACACAATACAATGGAATGCAACACACAACACAATGAAGTACAACACAATACAACACAATACAATACAAAGGAATGCAACACACAACACAATGCAGTACAACACAATACCATACAGCCCAACACAACCCTACACAAACCACACACATCGCACCACACCACACTACACCACGCCACACAGCACAGCACAGCACAGCACAGCACAGTACAACACAGCACAGCACAGCACAGCACACAATACAACACAGCACAACCCATCCCAACCTAATCCAGCGCAACGCAACGCAATGCAAAGCAACTCAACGCAACAGAGCACAGCACAGCACAGCACAGCACAGCACATCACAGCA
>JADBJO010003610.1:72758-80258 GCA_016801955.1 Conus betulinus | reverse complement strand
CTACCTCCACGTGCAGTACGTCACACCTGCGGTGAGCGTGGGTCTAGGTTCATGAATGTGAGTTAAGATGACTGAAGGCAAGAATTGAAATAGATTTCAAACTTATAAGAAAACCGTGTTGTTCCGCCGAACGAAAGAAACCAACAAATTACATGTAAAACACGATTCGTTTCGACGTCTTTAGTCTTTTTTCAGGCCAGACAAAACAACATTTGTGTGTGTGTGTGTGTGTGTGTGTGTGTGTGTGTGTGTGTGTGTGTGTTTCGATTCTAGCACGGTCTCTATGCTTAATGGAAAAAAATAAAGCTGTCGATATCTATGTGTATGTGCGTATGTGGTATCACAGTTCGTATTCATGTATTTAATACTTCGTTCATTTCTATTGTGTCATTTTACATTTTCAAAAAAATATCTAATCAATTCTTTATCTTTTAATTTTGAAAATGTGTTTCCAAACTCATTTCTATTCATCAATTTTACAATTTGTTTTGTGTATTTTGAATCACTTTTCAACACTTTATCAATTCATTCACTTTTTTCGATTTTGTTTACTTTGTCAGTCATTTATTCCTTATCCATTTAAGGAGTTTGATTAAAGATTAGTTTTGTCATGCATATTTCTCTCTTTCTATAACTCATTTATGTTCATGCATTTGTTACATACATCTCATATAGGTGATTGCAGACGTCTAAATAACATAGTGTTTACAATTTTAGACTATTATCATAAAAGAAGAGAAGAAAATAACTAAAGTAATCTAACTTACGATTATGATTATAAAATGTTCCTTAATGACTTTCCAAAGGTGTCTCGTTAATTTAACAAGAGAAATAACTGGCAACGAATCTAAAAAGTCAAACACATTAACATGCCCAGTGTCAGCACTTGGTATAACACCATTCAAAAAGGGTTTCGTTAGTTCACAATCAAAAATCACATGTTGAACTGAAAGATCCCCACGACATACACACTTAACAGTCTGGCAATACTTGGTTCGTAGGGAATTACATAAAAGTCTAAAAGCCAGGCTTGAAACCGGTCGGCTAATCGACACAAAGTTTGACAGAGTTTGCTGACGAGGTTTTGATGAGGAACTGTATTGACTCCAGAAATCCCTTTCGATGATATGACTAATTTCCTTGTGTGACAAAGGACAGTCAACCTTAATACTACCTAATATATTCTTTGCTCCCCTTTTTGCTGCTCTATCTGCTTGATCGTTAAAAATGAAGGAGGTGTGCGATGGGACCCACGAAAATACAACATTAGTACCTTTCATGTAAAGACAGTGCAACATGTACTTAATCTCAAATAATAATTCCTCTCTCTGTGTATTTTCAAAACAATGCAAACTTTTTAATACTGACTGTGAATCAACACAAAACAGGATATTAAATATTGAGACTGGCAAGGAAATTAAATAATTTAATGCCATCAGGACAGCAACAAGTTCAGCTGTAAATATGGAATGACCCTTACCTAAATAATATGATTTTTCAGCTTTGTAATCTGAATTACAAAAGCCAGATCCCGCACTACCATCATCAAGAACTGAGCCGTCAGTGTATACTTTCAAATAGTTAGTAAACTTTTCTTCCATGTCAATTTTGACAGATGCTGCTAACACATGCGGCGACATCGCTTTATTTAGATCAGAAGAAAAAATGTTAACTTTTACTTCCGTTAGTTCCCAAGGGGGTACGGCGGCGGAACCAGTACGCGAGGCGCTACCTCGTGTGGGTTAATCTTTGATGAATTAAAAACGTCTGAAACATATGAACGAAGCGTCTCTAAATTTGAATTTTTTGTGTGCATTTTTCGAAAAATCAATGTCGGATCGTGTATTTAACTCTTCAAGGTCGTCCACGGCAATCCGTCTCACTACATATTTTACAGAACTTATTTTCCTTTCTCATCAAGTGGCAAAAGGCCTGCTATCTTATAAACTTCAGAGGACTTAGTGTGCACAGGTACACCCAGGGACAACTTTACAGCTTTACTGTCAATTCTTTGAAGTTTCTTTAAATGCGATCGCGGAGCTGAAAAGAATACCTCCTGTCCGTAAGTCAATCTTGATCGTACAAGACTGGTTGCTAAATGCAACAAAACTTTGGGATCCTGTCCCCATGGAGAGTGACTGACAATTTTTAGAAAATTCAAACTTTTAACCGCTTTAGTAACTATCGAGTCTATGTGTTTTTTCCAGTTTAGTTTTGGTGTAAGTAGGACGCCTAAAAATTTTACTTCAAGTTTATAAAAAAATTTCCCGTCCTCCAGAAAGAATATAGGCAAGTTACTTGGGTTATATCCATTGTTAAAGAGAACCAATGTGTCTTTTTTCAACAGAGAATTGAAAGCCGTTCAAATGCATATAACTATTTAATTTATCCAGCTCGTTCTGAAAGAGCTTCTGAATATAATTTATGTGACGTAAATTTGTTCTTTTCTTTAAAGATACATTAATCCATATTGCAATGTCATCAGCATATTGAGCTACCTTGGTATATGATGAAAAACATGTACATAAGTCATATAGCATTACGTTGAATAACAAAGGGGAGATAATAGAACCTTGTGGAATTCCCATATCTATAGATCTTGAGGATGATAAAGTCACACCAACTTTGGTCATATATGTCTCCCCACTTAAAAAGGATTTCACATAATTGTAGACGTGACCAGAAAGACCAATTTGTTTTAATTTATACAGTAGTCGGCTGTGCCACACTCTATCGTAAGCTTTAGTAAGATCAAAGAAGGAAGCAAGGACACTTTTACGTTTAGAAAACTTTTTCTAATATGAGTAGTTAGTCGTGTCAGGTGATCAATTGTACTTCGTCCTTTTCTAAATCCAGCTTGATGTGAAGAAAATACATCATGTTTATCACAGTAATAGGCCATTCTGAAATTTACTATTTTTTCCATGACTTTTCCAGTATGAGACGTGACTGAAATGGGTCTATAACTAGACGTCTCAGACCGAGGCTTGCCCTGCTTTAGAATAGGAGTCACAATAGACGTCTTCCACTTATCGGGAATTTGTCCACATTCCAACATTTGTTAAATAATTTATGTAAAATGACTATCCAGTTCTCTGGTAAATGGTTTAACATAGTGTAAGAAATCCCATCCAAACCAACCGAAACCTTTTTATTTCCCAACAGACGGATAGCATTCCTGACTTCCTGTAAAGATATTGATACATTTATAGTACTGTTGTTGTTTGGTACAGGATCTCTATAGTTATCAGTATTTTTTTCTTTAATCTAAACGACTTTTGTTCATTAGGCAAACATTCCGTACAACATGTTTTAACGTACATAGATGCAAATTCCTCAGCCTTTTCTTTGGGAGATAGAAATTCTTTACTTGTTGTTTTGATCGGGTAATCTTGGAGTTTAATGCCCGATTTCATTTCTTTCACCTTATCCCACACCTTTTTCAAGTCTTTACAGTCAGATACTTCATTTAGACAGAACTGTGACCAGTATTGTCTTTTTGCTTGCGCTGTGACTCTGTTTGCTTTTATTTTTGTACTGCACATTTCTTTATGAGCTGCATCTTTTATCTCTTGCACAGGAACTTTTCTAACTTTTAGCCAGTTAAGATAAGCTAATGTTTTTGCTTTAACAGCATCCTCGCAAGCCTGATTCCACCAGACATTCCCTGAGAATGTTTCACACCTTTTTGATCCTTTTTTAGGAATAGCTAGAGCAGCAGCCTCAAGAACTGCTTTCTGAAAGTTATCATAAAAGATGTTAACATCCTCACAAATAACTTCACTCTCAGTCTTCTCAGTGAGGTAATTTTGAAAAGTTTCCCAATCTGCCTTTATGTAATTAAATTTAGGTATAACATCTTCACCACTAACTTCAGATCCAACGGATTCTTTAAAAGATAAAAGTATTGGCACATGGTCACTACCTAGTGGGTCATTGGCTGTATCCCACTTTGCTGTTAATGCTAAAGCAGGTGAAACAAAGGTTAGATCAAGCGCCGATGCTCTATGATGAGATATGTCTGGGATGCGCGTAGTTCTCCCGTCGTTAAGCAAAACTAAAGATGAATCCACAACAGTTTCCAGAAAATCAGGGTGAGAAACTATTTGACAATCTTCATCCCAGAAAGGAGCATGAGAATTGAAATCGCCACCAACGATCCACTTTTCTTTAGAACAGTTTAGAGAACGTAACCAATTAGTATTTTGCCCATCAGGGCCCTTAGGGTAATAAAAACTGATGCAAAATGTAAAATTTGATTGTTTGAAACTTTCAATTTTAAAAAGGATGCCGACACATTAACTGTATCTTTTGTAAAAGAAAGAGGACTAACGTACGTGTAATCTAAACCACATTGTACATAGATAGCTGTACTAACTTTATCAGAATCTTTGCATATATGATAAACCGGGGGATAGTAATAACCTTGTAACTTTGGCAACTTCTGCTGAGTGACATTTAAGGACTGAAGGAGAAGTACATGATGAAATTTACTAGAAAGATGCATACACAAATTATCAATATTAGTTGACAAGGAACGTGCGTTCCATTGAAACGACAAATTATCACATGTGTTGTTCTTTTTTCTTCCTGGTCATATGTTAACCTAATTTAATGATGGATAAGTATCATATAGGTGACGCAGTACAATAACCTGATCAAAACTGCGAAAAAAGCACCCGTTACCTAGAGAATGGGGGAGGGAGGGGGAGATTTTTTTTTTTTTTTTTTTTTTCCACAGGGCTGATCATGGATACTTAACTGACCATCATGAACTCTTCTATGTTGATTTGGGGATGACAGGCTATCACAATGACCTCCTACTGAAAGCTGCTTCACACAATATGATGACTGGGCCCGATGTTGCACAAAAAAAAAATGACGCCCGAGCGGAAAATGCAGATGGTTGCGCTGTTTAACATCCGTAGGCGTCAGCAGAGAAGATGATTGTTTGAACATTTTGTTGACTAGCCCTCTGCCAGGAAGATGACTGCTGGTCGCCATGTTGACCAGCTGATGACTTGAGGGAAGATGACTGCTGCTCGCCATGTTGACCGAATGATGACTTCAGGGAGGGAGATGACTGCAGGTCGATGAATGCTGGTCGACATGTTGATCAACTGATGAATTCATAAAGGAAAATGACTGCTGGTCGCTATGACTTGATGGAGGGAGATGATGGTGGTCTTCAGGGGACAGTGATTGGGAAGTTTCATAATAGCCTTCCGTTTTCATAATAGCCTTCCGTTGAACAGTTTGTGTAGATTTGCAATCAACACTACAAGCATTCTTACAACGTCCGCATAAGATTTCTGGTTAACGGACTCTGTCTGTTTCAGCTTCAGCTTTGCTTGACGAATAGCCTCTTGAAACGAAATATAGTTCTTTGATTTCAAAACATTCACTTCTTTGGCCATCTTTTTAGCAGGACATCCATGAAAAGCCGATGAATGGTCACCTTTGCAGTTCACACAGAATCTGTCCAAGGTGCAGTTCTCTCGGGGGTGTGATGACTGACCACATCTGCTGCATATCTGTACTTTACTTAAACAGTGTTCTTGGTGTGTGATGCAAACGCTGACAACACGTACACCTTTTTATTGGCGCACAATATGGGTGTATCTTCAACACAACATTGTCAATACTAAGTTTTTCTGGAAGTGCTTGAAGTTTGAAAGTAATTATTGTCACTTTTTTTTCCCGTTTTTAAGAACTGATTTTCGGACCCCGCTCACAATACTTGGAACAGAAGACAGAAGACTCTCATCCAGGTCCTTGAAAACAATACCAACTGTTTTTACTTGGGGCTTAGTAGTTTCAACAGCGATACCAGCAATACTTTGTGTCTGCATCAGCTTCTTACTTTGTCTCTCATTTTTGCACTGAATATAAAAACTATCATCTCTTAACTTTTTGACAGACACACACAACACCAGTCACGGACTCTATTGCCTTTTTGTGGTAATGAGGATATAGATGTCGCAGGAGCAGAGAGCCGTCACCTGAATCTTTAATAATAACATTATAATCTTCTTTGTTCACAAAAATTTGTACGAAAGATGATTTAAGATAACTAAGTTGAACTTGCTTCAAGGGAGTTGTCACCATCAGGTATGAACTGTTCTTTCCAGTCTGAAATTCCATGGTCAAAAATGATGTCAAAACAAAAATGACGACACTCTCCGTGTACATAAGTTACGACATTATATTACGTCATTGCTGAGTTCCCGATTAGAACTAGCAAAACAAAACAATAGAAAAATAAAAATAAAAAAGAAATTTCACTCTAATACACTTAAAAAAAAGAAAAAAATCAATATAAAGAATTAAAGAATAGGCATTGATGACCTGTAAGCAGTAAAGGGCTTGCGGCAGTGATCAGATCAATGCGAATATTCCAATTGAAGTGTGCCGCTCCAAATGGTCGCCGGTTCAGTGGCCAAAACTGCCATCGTCACTGCACGACTCAAAAAAAAGGTAGACTGGACGCACATTCCATCTGTGATCACCGCACAAACCAACTTATTGCAGATCATGTGTGTGTGTGTGTGTGTGTGTGTGAGTCAGTACAACCTTGAGTTAATCTGAGAATAGATTGGTTTCAGTAAGTCAGTGTGTCCATGTGTGTGTGTTTCTGGAACAAAGGCAGGTTCACTTGTTAAGTTTTTCACTCTGTGACTTGCTTCCCATGCTTAAAATGACCGTCCTGTTCAAACTCTGGCTAAAATAAGCCGTGATTGAAAAAAAAAGCTTTCTTTATGTTGTAAAATGTTTGAAAAAGATTTAGTAATACAGTCAGCATTCAAACTATGTGTGTAAGAAAAATATACCACTCAAAAACTTATTACGTCCAAGGTGGGTCTCCTCTGATAAAAGAATGCTCATATATAAGGAGACAACAACATTCACTTCCACTCGACCTTTTCATTGCCGGGGTCTGCCGTTTCTTAGAAATTGCTGCTACTAATTTCGTTGTGTACGTTGCTTTTTATGATACGTAGGTTTTGTTCGAAGATGTGAACATGATCTTGAGTGCTTTTTGTTTCTCACTTAAATGATGACGATGTCCTAAAATGACCTTTATTAGTCGACCGGCTATTACAGGGAGACTGAAAGTGAAATCAGACCGATTCAGACTTATATTATAGAGGTTCTTATCAAGGATGTTTTCAGGGCAACAGTGCTTCCATAGAGATACGGTTGAAAAGAAAAAGACAATCGACAAGTTTATTTGAAACATGAAAGACTTAATATTGCTGTTCATAAGAAATTTGCGAGGTTAATCTTATAAATCAAACAAAAACGATATTACCGAAAGCTGTAGAATAGTGCACGGTATATATTACACCAGATTTGATGAACTTCAATGTTGTTTTTTTTTTTTTCTGTTTACCCAGGTGGTCAAAGGATGCATGTGTTTTGTTTGGGGTGTTCGGGATCAGTTTTTGGCGCCAGCCCTGTCTTCTTCGCTGACTACAGAACCGACTTAGGCTGCGACTT
>JADBJO010003610.1:60258-62758 GCA_016801955.1 Conus betulinus | reverse complement strand
AAAAAAAAAAATAACAATGTTAATAATATTTATGGTACTAAAGGTATTAATTCTGATAGTAAGGAGGGAAACAAACAAACAAAAACAACAACGACAACAACCAAGGGGAGGAGGGACAGGGGAGGACAGGAAGAACAGAAAGGAAACAGAAGATATAAGTTATGGGAAGGATGGAATCCAATAGGTACATTAATAAGTACAGTTATAGTTTTGTTAATAATTGTGATTGTAACTCTACAGTAATGGCAGTGATGCTATAGGAGGCTAGAAAAGTGGTAAGCTGAAAGTTTAGAAATATTGTGAAGAATAATGATTACATTAATGAAAGTAGTAAATATAACATTTGTAATACTAGTAATGAAGTTGTAACAAAAGGTATAGTGATTAGAATAACAAATAAATAAAATAGAATAAAAATCTTTGTATATATAGATAGATAGATAGATAGATAGATAGATAGATAGATAGATATAAATGTCTGTGTGTGCGTGCGTGCGTGTGTGCGTGCGTGCGTGCGTGCGTGCGTGTGTGTGTGTGTGTGTGTGTGTGTGTGTGTGCGTGCGAGAGAAAGAGAGAGAGAGAGAGAGAGAGAGAGAGAAGGAGAGAGAGAGAGAGAGAGAGAGAGAGAGAGAGAGAGAGAGTGTGTGTGTGTGTGTGTGTGTGTGCGTGTGGTGTGTGTGGTGTGGGGGGGGGGGGGGGGGGGGGGGGGGGGGTTGTGTGTGTGTGTGTGGGGGGGGGGGGGGGGGGGTTGGGGGGGTGTTCCGCACAGTTACCAACATTTCCAAACATATGCACAGGAAAGAGGGAAGACGGAACAGGAGTTCATGTTGAAGAAATCGTAAATGAAAATAAAAGAAAGTAAAAGAAAACCAAAAAGAGAGAATGGAGTGGACAAGTATCTGAATAAACAGTAGACTGATGTGAGAAATAGAGAGAGTGTGGTGAGAAGAAGGGAAAGGAAGGTAGCTGTAAGTATGTGTGAGGTAAAAAGTGGGAGATATGGTAGTATGTGTGTTAGGTGGGAGGATATTGTCGGCTGAGATTGTAGTGGTGGGTTGGTACATGTTACTTTAAGGTGTTGATGTTTATGAGGGTGGAGGGAAGAAGGGGATGGGTTTACATACTAACTGGGGGAGGGGGAGGGCAACATATTCACACCTATACACAATCTCTCTCTCTCTCTGTCTTTCTTCTCTCTCTCTCTCTCTCTCTCTCTCTCTCTCTCCCCCCCCCCCCTCTCTCTCTTTCTAAAAAGTAAGTTATTGTATCTAAGTAGTATCATTATTTTAATTCTACAATTAAAGCTGGCAATGGGATTAGTGATGATAGAACATACTGCTTATATAAGTATAACGGTAAAATTGACAATGACGGAATAACGACAATGACATCGGTGTTGTTGTAATGATGTAATGATGTTGATGAAGATAACAGTAAAGGTAATGATATGATGATAGTGATACAGTAATATTGGTTTTAAGTAATATAGGTAGGTTGATGTTAGGTGGAAAGGAGCTGAAATGCTCAATGAACAACAGCAGACAGTACTAGAATGATGATAATAATGATGATAGCAATGGTAAGTGCAATAACACTAGCGGAAACAAAGGCGCCAGGAAGGGAATGGAAACGCGCAATGATAAAGGAGCTAGCATTCTATTTGTTGTGTGTGTGTGTGTGGTGTGTGTGTGTGTGTGTGTGTGTGTGTGTGTGTGTGTGTGTGTGTGTGTGTGTGTGTGTGTGTGTGTGTGTGTGTGTGTGTTCATTTGTCATGTCAGGGGGAGGGAGGGGGAGTACGTCGATTGATGTAGCAAAGGGTGGGAGAGACTCAGAGAGTGTAGGAAAAGGGAAAAGATGATAGCTGCAACCTATGTCTGAGGTAAACAGTGGGAGGTAGGGTAGTATGGGTGTGTGTAGATGGAGGATATTTCAGACTGGAGCTGCAGAGTGGAATGGTACATACTACTTTGGGACGTTGATGCCATGAGGATGGACGGTGCCCAGTTTGGCAATGTGATGAAATTCCTGCATAAGGCGTTCCACGTTGTCACTCTTTGATTGCCAAAGTGCCAGGACTTTGACATGGTTGATGTGTGTGTTGGGCACGGCTGAAGTGTAGAGCGACTGGTTTGGGCTGATGGTGGCGGATGTCGGCCAGGTGTTCAGAGATGCGCGTCTCAAGTGTGCGAGATGTCTCACCTACATAGATCTTACCACACAGCTGGCAGTGGATGGCGTACACAATGTTGTGGCTCTGGCAGGAGAAAAGTGCGTTTAATAGAGAAAGAGCCTGTGGGGCCATGTAGGATGGTGTCTGGTTTGGTGAGAGAAGATTTTGTAGTTGGGTTTTGAGCAGGAGAAAGTACCTGGTGGCTTAGGTGTGGAGATTTTGTTCAGCTTAGAGCGTACTAGTAGGTCGCTGAGGTTTTTGTCACGTTTGAAAGTGATCATTGGTTTGGTCTCAAAGGCAGGTTTATGATTTTCTACTATGTGCCAGTTA
>JADBJO010003610.1:40258-55258 GCA_016801955.1 Conus betulinus | reverse complement strand
TCTTCTTCTTCTTCTTCTTCTTCTTTCTTCTTCTCTTCTTCTTCTTCGTCTCCGACTTCTTCGACTTCTTCGATTTGTCTGTCTTCTTCCTCCTCCTCTTTGGCTTCTGTCTTTTCTTCCCAGTTTATTTTCTCTTCTTCCTGTCAACTGTCTCTTCATTTTCATTCACTGTCCCTTACTGTATCTTCTTGTGGTAACCTTTCTTCCTCGATCACCATCTCTAAATCAAAAGGAGTCTCTTCAAGCGTTTCCTTTTGGTCCAGTACACCTTTTGACTCTTCTCTCTCAATTTGTTCATCTCTCTTCTCCCCACACACCAACCAACTAACTTGCTTCCTCCCCCCCCTCCCCCTCCCTTTCTATCGGACTCTACTACTCGCCACAGTTAAGGGCAACTTGCTACAGTAAAACAAACTGCACGCAAAACATACAGAGGAGTGAACTATATTGCCTGTCCACTTACTAACAAAAGTGTAGCTCTGTGTTCGCCCTCATTAACCCTTTATCTTCCTTTTCCCCTTAGCCCTCTCTGGTCTATAAATCATGCGTTCCCATCGCATAACAAAGTGCGTGCGCGCGTGCGTGTGTGTGCGTGTGTGTGTGTGTGCGTGCGTGTGTGTGTGTGCGTGTGCGTGCGTGCGTGCGTGTGTGTGTGTGTGTGTGTGTGTGTGTGTGTGTGTGTGTGTGTGTGTGTGTGTGTGTGTGGTGTGTGTGTGTGTGTGTGCGTGCGTGCGTGCGTGCGTGCGCGCGCGCGCGTGTGTGTGTGTGTGTGTGTGTGTGTGTGTGTGTGTGTGTGTGTGTGTGTGTGTGTGTGTGTGAGTGTGTGTGTGTGTGTGTGTATGCGTGTGCGTGTGCGTGTGTGTGTGTGTGTGTGTGTGTGGGCGCGCGCGCTTCATACGTGGCACTCTGACACCATCAGTTGTGAAACGCAGTGAACAGGAGGTCAACTCATGATCAGGGGCCAGACACAGAACCAATATGATCAACAGGAAGGGACAAATGCCTTCAACTTGCACAAAGGGACGCCAACTGTAGTGAAAAGCGGGGATGTTGATCCTGTCTGGACTGCATCTGTTGTATCGCAAAAAAAGTGACAGAGGTGGCAAACGTTGGGCTATAAAATACGAATATCTGTACCAAGACTTACGAGCTGGCTGCAGATTAGACTCTCTTAATTTCGGCTCTGATATAGTGGATGGACTGATCTTACCATGTGTCCTTGAAAACGCATCGCATGAAAAGAAAAACAACCAACACACACACACACCCACACACGCAGCCCCCCCCCCCCCCCCCCCCTTCCCAACACACACACACACACACAACGAGCTATGAAACTAAACGCCTTAGTAATTTTACTTCCCTGCGATGCCAGACTTCATTATCACTCCGTGGGGCAAGGAGTGCCGAGGATAAAGGGTCATTAGGGAGTTGGAACAGACTCTAAAGCCCTGCGTTATGTTTTGTTCCGGATCAGCTCTGAGATTGTTAAAGGCTGAGTCTAGGTAATAATAACCACTAACACTTTCTCTCCCGCTCCGCTGCTCAACCCCCCCCCCCCCCCCCCTCCATTTCCCCTCACCCACTCTTTCTCTCTCTCGTTCGCTTGCTCGCCCTCTCCGTACTTGTATTTATCTGGCCTTCTGTCTCTGTCTTTGCCTGTCTGTCTGTCTGTCTCTTTCTCTCTGTCTCTGTTTCTCATTCTATCTCTCTCATAGAAAATTAAGCAGCAGAATGTATCTCCTGTGTTAGGAAGTACAGTTAAATCGTCATCATCACGCACAGAATACTGAAACGGCAATGGCAGTAGGTGAAGCCGACTTGACCATAATCTGACTTTCACCTAAGCCTCGTTTTGACGGATAGACCTAAAAGAATGATCAGAAAGCCTTTCTGTGTGTAAAAAGTAATTCAGCCAAAGTGTTTCAGATTGCCAGCAAACATCACTCGAAGCAGAGAGAGAGAGAGAGAGAGAGAGAGAGAGAGAGAGAGAGGAGAGAGAGAGGAGAGAGAGAGGGAGGATATATATTTTTCAAATACCCTATAGGGATATATAAATATGTAATAGAACAAGTGGTTCACTGAGAGAGACAGAGAGAGAGAGAGAGAGAGAGAGAGAGAGAGAGAGAGAGAGAGAGAGAGAGAGAGAGAGAGATAGAAATGATTTATTCACAGGAAGGTTGTAACTCCGCATGAACAATCTATGAATGGACTGCACCAGTTACTGTTCACGTGCAAACGACTGTTTCAGATTTTGTAATGAATGGAAGAGAAACTTGTCTCCCTTAGGGAAAAAAGCTGAAACAGGAACGGCACCAAATTGCGAATGATTTCTTTCATCATTCGAAGCCATCAGTAAGCAAAAGCCCAATGAACATGGATAGATAATTATAAACTATTTCTTCGGTATGTTTCTCACAGACATGACTTAGAGTATGGCATATTGAAATCAACAGTTTCTTCACACAATGGACATAACAGTTCAGTCTGGCACACGATTTCATACTGATTTCTCTGTTTTTTCCTGATTTCGGGTATACCAGGCCTAAATTCTGTCAAAACAAATCGTTGATGAAAATCTGTTTTGAAGAAAATACAGTTTTTTGTGTGTTTTGTGTGTTTTTGTTTTTGTAATTAATTTTGTTTGTTCTTTCGGGTGGCGGTGCAGGTATTCTGATTTTGCTCTTGTTATTTATTTACAAAATGAGTGGAGATAAACATCGGTATATAGCAATCTTGTCATGAGAATGGGCATGGGGTTTTCAGTTCTGCCATTTACAATCTACCAGCCTTTAACGTTAAGTTTTGCTCAAACACATTTTCTTCAACTAGTCCTAAATGATAATACGTACATCTAAACCTATGTTCACACAGAAACGTATTGGATAGTCACTTTTACCCTTTAGGTCTAGATCAAAGAGCATGTCATGCAGTTTTTTTTTTTGTGGGTGTCGATCAGTATTCGTTTTTTTCAATAATATCGCTAATAGCGAATAGATCTTATAGCAGAGTTTACATACATCAGATACCATTTGCTTCGACATACACAAGTCTTTGAGAGTGTTTCTGTCAACATCCAGAAATCTTCAAATGAATTAAGAGATTCACAACGAAGGACAGCTTTCTCATACCACATATATATACCCATGAACTTTGTTGTACAATCGGTGGTATCTGATTGTCAAAACTTTGACAAAGGGTTTAGAAGACTTATAATTCAATCAAAAAACTTCATGTCAAATAGGAGTGAATTTTTTTTTCAGCTTGATTAAAAGGCCATTAAAGGCTACAACTAAACTTTAACGACTCAGGCACAATCTTCCAAGATACTGATAGACAGTGACATAGCATTATCGTTATGTAATCTACTTTTTTCTTGCTTCTAGATGATTCCCTATTCTTAAGGAAAAGTTATGTCACCTTTATTGAAATGAATTTTTGTCTGCAATTTCTTGCTTGAGTTTCTCAAATCATTTAAAAGTGTGCTTGCAAACCAACAGTTTTTTTTTCTTACAGTAATGCGTCATCATTAACAATAAACAAGATAAATTATTTCAAAACATCCCACTGGAAACCTATCATAATGTCTTCCTTGATCTATCACTTTTGAGGCTGATTTAATTATGAGCAATATAAATCAAAATAGAGTTAGAAACGTTTCCCTATTTCACACCCTTTATGTAATTATACAATTAGTGATTTTGCCAGTGCGTCCAATTTTCTTATTTGAGCCATATCATACACACGTGTGAACTAATTGAGTAGCCTTTTCGTGAGTCCTTTTGATCAGAGATGGCCACAACAGATTTCTATTAATGGAGTCAAACGCGTTTTCAAAGTCAATAATATTAAAGGAGATTGCGATGAAAAAAAAAAGTTTTTTGAACAAATGTCAAAGATTAGGGATGTGATTTGCCATAGAGTAACTATTTCAAATGTAGCATGATCTTCACCTGTTACGTTGTCATAGTCCGTGCATTTTTGGTGTCTGTAATTTACGGTAACCCCAAATGCCTCACTATCAATACTACAACATAAAATGCTTCTATCAATACTAGCAAGTAAAGTGCTTCTATGATTATCAGTGTATTTAACGTCTTTTTTCTGTTAAAAATGTTAGAAAATTAAATTGGCCCCAAATTTCACAGAAAGTAGCCCTTTCAAGCAATACATATTAAAAAACATTGTAAACAAATCTGTAATTTGTTAATGTGTACCTTAAAAAAAACCATTCCAACAATACCGTCAGGGTTTTCTGCTTTACAATTCTTTAAGTTTCGAAATGCGGTAAGAATTTCTACCTAGAAATTAGACGATTGAATAGTTCATTCACAAAAAAAGACCTTTCTAGGTATTGCAAAATACCATCACTGTGGCATAATAGTAAATCTTTATCCAGCAAGGATTTGGAATGTTGAATCCAGTTATCAAAACGTACGTCACTTTTGGGTTGCTTCTTTTTTGAGCGATTTTTTTTTGGTAATATGTTGCCAATTTTCGTTTTGATATTATATATAACATGTCAGATATGTCAAGCTTGATTTTGTGTCAGTTTCTTACAAGGGAGGGGGGGGGGGGGGGGGCGGATGGGGGAGAGAGAGAAGAGAGAGAGAGAGAGAGAGAGAGAGAAGAGAGAGAGAGAGAGAGACAGACAGACAGACAGACAGCAGACAGACAGACAGACAGACGGACAGACAGACAGATTGACGGACAGATTCACAGACAAACGGGGGGTAGAGAGAGAGAGAGAGAGAGAGAGAGAGAGAGAGAGAGAGAGAGAGAGAGAGAGAGAGAGAGAGAGAGAGAGAGAGAGAGAGAGAGCATTGCAAGCAGTGTCGCAAGCCAATACTTCATGCTAAATTCGGTTGTCCTCCCTGCAGCTGTGGTATACCTAGGTGATCAAGGGCTGCATGTGCTTCGTGTGGGAGTTTGACATCACTGCCGGCGGAACCCAGCCAGCCATTTTCGCTGAATACAAAACCGACTGGGGCTGCGACTTCTATCTGTTTGTGGGTTCTGACGTCACTGTCTGGGCCACCCTTCATCGCTTTCCTTCACCACCTCCCTCCTGACTCTCTTCTTCCATTCGCTCATCGCTCGTTTTACGTTGAAGGTGAGGTGAGGTGCCAGGGTGAATTAATTCTCACGATTTTTTCATATTTCAAATGACAGTTGACTGGGTTCTGTATCGCATTCGTACATTCAAAGCTGCAGATAAATTGAGAGGGAAAAAGGTGAGTTCAAAACGAAAATTTTAGACATAGTGGACACGGCGCGCTCTTTGACGAGATGGCAGATAAGACTGCTGTGGACGTTCCGCTGAAAAAAAAAGAAAGAACAAAGAAACAAAAACGCCCGGACGGGCAGTGTGCGACAAGCCTAACTAATTAACAATTATGGTCTTGTCTTTCAAGCCTGCTTTGAACGAATATTATGTTTTCAAAGCAAAGAGACTGTAAGTGTGTGTTTGTCTGTGTGTTGCTTTGCTCGCACATGTTTAGTGAGAGAGCGAGCGAGCGAGCGAGCGAGCGAGAGAGAGAGAGAGAGAGAGAGAGAGAGAGAGAGGGCGACTGAGGTGGGTATTCAATATATGCGGATGGATTGATGTGTGTGAGTGAGTGCGATGAATACGCAGACACACAGGCAGGCAAATAGACAGGTCTAGACGGATAGGTAGACGGACAGTTATTAAGCGACATGGATAATGGACACACACACACACACACACACACACACACACACACACACACACACACACACACACACACACACAATGTTTGATGTACTGATTGATTGAGGAAGAAAGTGGACACGATGGAGTCGAGTTGTTCTGCATAATTTTCATACCAGATACGGACAATGTTAAACCCGGAACAGCGCCACAGTTATTCACCTGATATTGACTAAATGAGTTGGAAATGTAACAGAAAGGTTAAGGAGGTTTGACAGTGGAGATCACAGCAGCACTGCTGAGAGAGAGAGAGAGAGAGAGAGAGAGAGAGAGAGAGAGAGAGAGAGAGAGAGAGAGAGAGACAATGACAATGACAATGACAAATGTTTTCATTGAACTAGGCCACATGCCCGTGTCAATGGAAGAGAGGGAGGGGGTAAACACAAAATGAAATTGATCGCAACTGAAATAAGTAGGGAAAGAAATCAATACGTCGTCAATACAGTATATACATAAGCACATAACGCTAGAGAATAAATTTCGCAAGCATAATCAACATTCGTGTTCTCTCTCTCTCTCTCTCTCTCTCTCTCTCTCTCTCTCTCTCTCTCTCTCTCTTTATCCCTCGTACACACACACACACACACACACACACACACACACAACCAACAACGCAACACAAAAACACTCTCTCTCATCCCCCCCCAACACATACGCTCAACACACACACACACACACACACACACACACACACACACACACACACACACACACACACACACACATATACACACACACACGCGCGCGCGCGCGCGCGCGCACACCCCCCGATCATATGCAATCGGTATGATATTGTTAATGCAACTTTGACGGTATATGCAGGAACAATGGTTCTAAAATCGTATTAGTCTTTCCACATCTGATGTCAAAAGCTTTCGTTATGAATGAAGCCACAGCATTACAGATTTTTCCATTGGCGAGCAGTAACGACATCTGAAAAGCCGATGGTCGTCTATAAAACTTGAAAGGTATGTAACGGTCACGAATAACTTTGTATTTAGGACATACTCTCAGAAAATGATATTCAGATTCCAACTCACACGGGCAGAACGGACAGCACAGTGCTTCACACGGGGGACTCTTGAATACCGCAGTTTGTGTGTGTTCAAACAGGATACACCAAGTCTGAACCGTATCAAGTTTTTACGACTGCTCACGTTGTTTACAGTGAATAGGTAATTTGGAATTTCCCGAAACTGCTTAAAAGAAAAGTAAAAGAAAAATCGGTCCTTAGATTCTATGTGGCTATACCATTCTTGTAAATGACAATCGATTAGCCGACTTTTGAATTTTGAAAGGAAAACTTCGACATAGGAACTCGTTGATCTTCCCATACATATCCAAAACCGTAATGATTTAATACGAGGCAGACTGATGTCACCCAGTTGTTTTTACTCCGGCAATGTAAATCATATAACATCTTATATGCTTTTTTTTGGAAGACGATTGTCAGACATATTAATGATATGTATCCAATACTTTACGCATTTAGTATAAATGTTTATATAAAGTGAAACCTACCAGTTTCTCCATAAACCAAGGCATTAGGCGTTTTTATAGAAAACATTCAAGAATCTCTTGAGTGCAAACAAATGTATTTTTTCTATAGCCGAGAGGTTTGCAGTTAAGCCCCATACTTCTGCGCCATAAGTAAGGGTTGGCTGGATCTGACAATCAAAAAGTTTGAAGAATAATTTTGGGGACACACTCTGATATTTCCACAGAAGTTCAAAGTAATAATGACCTGATGTTTTGCCCTAGATGCTAAATCCTCAAGGCAGTGCGAAAAAGTAAGGCCATGGAGAATATAGCACCTACATATTTATATCGATTAACAATCTCTATTTGCATATTGTCGTAAATCCATTTTTCTTTCGAAGCAATATAACCGCCATTTCTAAATACAATAATGTTTTATTTTTCCAGATTCACTATTAAATCAAGTTTCTTTGCTGTTTTACTCAAAACGTTCAGCTGTGTCTGAAGACCTGTGACAGTGGACGCAACAAGCGCCACATCGTCAGCGAACAGCAGAATGAGTAGCTCTATGAAGTCAGGAGATAAAGGAATACCATGCTTAGCATGCTCTGTAATTTCTTCAGCAAGTTCTTTAATAATTTAAGAAAATAAAACCGGGCTACATATTTCTCCTTGCTTGAGACCTCTGGGACGCATAAAAGTATCAGCACCGCCGAGAGAGAGAGAGAGAGAGAGAGAGAGAGAGAGAGGAGAGAGAGGGAGACAGGGGGGACGGAGACAGACACAGAGAGAGATGGATGGTTGACATTGGAGGTCACAGCAGCACTGCTGAGAGAGAGAGAGAGAGAGAGAGAGAGAGAGAGAGAGAGAGAGACAGAGACAGAGACAGAGACACACAGAGAGAGAGAGACTTTGACACTTTGATATTTTATTTACATTACCAAAGAGGGTCTCTTGACAAGGGGGGGGGGGGGGGGGTGGGGCGAGAGGTAACAGAACAAAAACAGTTCCTTCTTCCGTCCCTGCAAACAAATAGTACACTTTCATTCCTAGTGTGTATCAAATCCAAAGTTAACAAAACAAATAAATTCGTAACATTTCGTTATGTCCTCACCTCATGCACAGGAGTAATGCAGTAAAGTTAAAAAACACAACAACAACAGTACAAACAAGCAAAAAAATAAACAAACACACACACACACACACACACACACACACACACACACACACACACACACACACACACACACACACACACACACACAAACTTAAGACTGACACGACCATCCACTCAATCAATGAAAAAAAACATACTGACTCGACCATCCATGACATTGTATTTTACTGATCTCTTCAACATGCGATGAATGATGATATTCATTCAGATATCTCTCATTATGTATTATCTTAAATTTCACTATCCTTCATCTGTCTAATTTTTTCAATGCTTCTGCGATGAATTTCGCAACTGTTTTAATACAAGTTCATCATCTGATGATAACACGCCAGCGACATTTTGTCTTTTTCGCTATATCTAACTGGAAAAATGAACAATTTGTCCGCACTTCATTATAAGCAGAACAGTGGAACAGAAAGCGTTCATCGCCATCAATAATGTGTCTACACGCAGTACAAGGAGTTTCTGTGGATGTTTCACATTCAACCCCATCTTTAGTTGGCATTGAAACCTAAAAGTTCTCAACCTAAATCTTGCGTAATTTATTCTGTGCCATTTATCTGTTATTACATTGAGAAACTTTTCAGAATGGAACACATTCTTAAATGAGAAAAACCAGCTATATTTTTTCTTTACTTTCCATATCTGACTGCCAGTTCTGTTTAAAAGAACAAATAAGCCTGTCTTTAAATTCCGCAATGAACTGTTGCTCATTTCCTACTTCCTGGGTCATCCACACTATTCCAAAATCCTGTTCTGAAAGGACTTTCTTTACTTTATAAGCCCAGTTTTCTTTACCTTTTTTCCATTTCTAAAAGCATCATATCATAGGCTTGCCTGCTCAAACGGGACTGGGGTAGCTTCAAGATCTTCAACCAGTACTTAATACATTTCACAAATGTACTTACATACGAGAGAGAGAGAGAGAGAGAGAGAGAGAGAGAGAGAGGAGAGAGAGAGAGAGAGAGACGATGTACAGCATGCCTCTGTCTCATGAATCCCCTCCCTTTCCTACCTTCCCCTCTCCCCCTCCCTCCCCCCCCCCCCCCCCCCCCCCCCCCCCCCCCCCCCCCCCCCCCCCCCCCCCCCCCCCCCCCCCCACACACACCACACACACACACACACACATCCCTTTCCCTTTCTTCCAACCTAGATGCGTCGAGCCGTAGGAACCTTCCAGCACACAACGGCAGCCTCCAACGCCGCCCGTCTCGCCTCGCTGCGCATGGCCTTGACCTCCATCAAAGCCCAGTCGTGGTCTACGGCGTCTTCTTGCTCTGCTGGTCGCCTCACATGGTCGTCTACCTCGTGCACCACTTCGGACAGCCTCTGCCCCAGAAGTTCCGCGGCTGGTTCACCACTGTGGGTCTCTTCAACTCCGCCATGAATTTCTTCGTCTACCTCTGCTTCAACGCCCTTTTCCGCCGCACCGTGCTGGGCTACTTCACAAAGGGGCTAGCGGAGGCGCTAGCAATTCGGGGGGCTGTTCTCATTCCTCAACCTTGGCCAGGAGGCAGGCTGTCTTTATGGTGATGCCTGCCATAAAACAGCAGTCGTGGCGAGAGGAGGAGGAGGTGCATGAGATGGGGTGTAATCCGCCGTCATCTGCCGCTGGTGGGAATGAGAATAGGGGTTTGGATGGTTCATTGTGGCGAAGACTGGACGAAGGTTTGAAGCAGACCTAAACAAGTTAAATCTGCACGAATATAAACTATTAATAAAAAAAAAACAAACAAAAAAAAAAAGGTGAATGGAGAAGGAAAAGAAGACCAAAAAAGGTCAAACCTCGGGGCTGTTGAAAGTCCGGAGAAATCACACACACACACACACACACACACACACACACACACACACACACACACACACACACACACACACACACACACAACACACACCACACCACACCATACCACACCACACGCACACGCCCACACGCACACACACACACACACACAACCACGCGCGCACACACACACACACACACACACACACACACACACACACACACACACACACACACACACACACACACACACACACACGCACGCACTCGCGCAACACAACACAACACCACACACACACACACACACACACACACACACACACACACACACACACACACACACACACAACGCAACACACAAACACTCTCTCATTCCCCCCCCCCCCCCCCCCACACATACGCTCAACACACACACACACACACACACACACACACACACACACACACACCACACACACCCACACCACACACCACATCACACACACACACGCACACGAAACACACACACACACACACACACACACACACACACACACACACACACACACACACACACACACACACACACACACACACACACACACACACACACACTCGCACACGAAACAGAATAACTCCTCCAAAATGTGTATGTCAATACTTTCTTTTAGAATCCTTTTGATCCGAGGGCCTTGCTAATTAGAATCCCCTGGCTTTCGCCTGTGCGGTCTCATGAAATATTTCAAGCAGTGAACGGAACACAAAAGTGTTTCGTTCAAAACAATGTTCATTTTTAAATTTGGGCACAACACAGACAGATTATATTTTGAAATAGCAAACACGGAAAGTAAGTGATGAACTCAGAACAAAGGTTGATGGACAGTGACTGTATTTCATTTAGGGATATTTTCCTTATTCATACACTCAGACAGGAACCCCGAGAGGCACTGACGTAGCTGTTTGTGCGGCGGAGGCCCTCCAAAGATCCATAAAGCTTCTCCCTCATATTTGGCGATATAATTATTCTAAAAGGGTTGGGATAATTAGAGTATTACAGTGACAGCCTTCAAGGACTTCACATTGTTTGGTTAAGAAGTACCTTATGAGTGTCTGTCGATTTCTTTTGTGGCAAATGAAAGACATTTCAAACCCCGTTCACCGATTTATTTCAGTAGGATGTCGACGTTGCTTTAGAAGAATTCCATTCCAGAAATTGTCGTCAAGAAACCGCTGGTCTTATCTGAGGGAGGTCATATTGTCTGGAGGGAGGATTAAGATTTTCAGAACTGGTTCATCAGTCAAAACGATGGCATCTATCAGCTGTGGACACGCGGACATACTACTTTTAAGCCGAGTCCTGGCTTTCTTTATTTATTTGTGTTTCTTTCTTCCTTGCTTTCTTTTCTTCCTTTCTTTCCATCTTTCTTTTTCTTTCGTTCGTCTTTTCCATCTTTCTTTCTTTTCTTTCTTCTTCCTTTTCTTGTTTTGTTTCTTTTCTTCCCTTTCTTTCCTTCTTTCTTTTTCTTTCGTTCGTCTTTTCCTTCTTCGTCTTTCTTTTCCATCTGTCTTTCCTCCTTCCTTCCTTTCTTGTTTTGTTTCTTTCTTCCCTTTATCTTTTGTAATTTTTTTCTTCGTCCTTTATCTCATATGCTTTTTTTTTTTTTTTTTCCATTCACACATTTGCCTTTTCGATAATCTTTTTAAATCACTTTAGATTTTTTTTAGTTATAGCTGGAGAATTATGAGTCACAAAACAACAGCAACACTCACGAATCTAATATGCCTACACAATTTATACATGCGTATCTACATTTCTTTGGACGAGGGACAGAGAGAGAGCGAGAGAGAGAGAGAGAGAGAGAGAGAGAGAGAGAGAGAGAGAGAGAGAGAGAGAGAGAGAGAGAGAAAGAGAGAGGAGAGAGAGAGGGGTGGGGCAGTTAGTCTTTCAATTCTTCCACAGTGACTCAAGTCATAAAATCATCAGCCAGTTTTGAAACTGACGGACAAAGGGCAACACTGCTACAGTAGAGAGACCGAAAGCAAATGCAAAAAGGAACACCAATTACTGGAATGACCGGAAGATTTCGACAACAGCACTGTAAACGAATCAGGCCATGTAAACCTGGGGATACATGTAAATGGTTCTGGCATCGTGTTCTTCTGTGGTATATCGTTATTTCATACATCTGGGAAGCAATGATGTTTGAGTTATGTTATTCAACCTACGTATACACATGTAAGACTTCGCAAACATTATAGTGAAATCGTTTACGTTCTTATTTTAGAATCACTACCAAAGATGACCAGGTTTTCATCTGAGTCTTATTGGAGGACTATCAGCATTTTTCATCTAGTACTTTCTCAAATTCTGACCAAAACTGATGTATAGTTTCACGCTTCTACAAATATTGTTCCAACGCATCACTTGGTCACAACGAAAGCAACGTTTATCATCTTCAACCATTTCTATTCTTTTTAAAACATATCGGTTGAACGTATTCGATGTGTAATTCGAATCGAAGCTATTTTAGCTTAAAATCTTGTATTCCATGAGTTGTGATGTAGATTTCATTCATAATTACTTTTGATGCCATTTTCTGCGTCCGTCCGTCTAAAACAGATATTTAATTTCGTACGATTTAAGATTAACACATAACAGTAAAGTGTCATTCTCTCTACATGAAGAACAGTACTCTGTGCCATTATTGTTTCCAACAAATTATTATTGTCCGTAATCTGGATATTTAGTCACTGAATGTGATTTAAAACTGATGCAACACTACCTTAATACGTAAAAAAAATCCTGTGTCCAGATTCTATTTTATTGAATATTATGCGTAACTAAAAAACATTTTATGATTATTTCAAAAGTGCAAATTGTAGTGAACAACACTTACTGTATCAGTGTTTTGTGCCTTTCTGTTAAGCTATCAACGAATTTTATTTTTGCTTGAGAATACAGGTTCGTCAGACAATTCTAATCTTTGAGGATTTTTGTTTTGTCCCAATGTTTCTTGTGAGCTGCCAGTGTACGTAACAAAACCTGTCACTTTTCTTGGGATTTGCAATTTCCATATCACAAAGCAGTAAACTGCATTAACAAAGGATAATTACTCTATTTATACTTCCCATTTATCGCTACTGCTCACACGTCTTCTTATCCATGCTGAGTTTGAGGTGAGGAATTCTACCTGCCCCATTTCGGACGTCCATTACCGCTCTGTTTCTGTTAATCGAATCATATTTGCTAATTCACAAAGACTGGGAGCACACTGTTTCAAGGATGTTTGTATTTAGGTGATGCACTCAGTCATGCATGAGTCGGAATATTTTATCATCCCTCGGTTCCATTTTCTATTGGCCTCAATGGCATATCGATAACTCTATCTTCTTCCTCTCGTAACCTTTGTGTGACACTGGATCAAACTCTTTCCGTTCCACAATATATTGCGAATATCATTCGCCTTTTTCTTTTTAAACTCCATGGCATTGCTTCAATCCATTACTTCCTCTTTGAAGACACCACTAGAAGCCTTGTCTCTCTCTCTCTCTCTCTCTCTCTTGGATGACAGTGATGCTCTTTTGCCATGTTGTCTCATCAATAAATTTCAAAAGATCCAAAATCGCGCTGCCTGCCTCATCTTTCACTCATTTGCACTTGACCGTATTTGTCCTTTCTTTCTTTCATTCTCTTTGCTGGCTCTCAATTCAGTAAGGTATCTCCTACAGAGTTTCGTACAATAATTTGAAACCTTCCGTCCTCAACATGTGTTCTGTTGCACTTACACACCACATCACTTGAATTCCTTTCTTTATCTAACATTTGTCTCCACCGCTTTCGCTGTCGTTTTGCATTAAAACATTTAATCAGTGCTCATTTGCCTATTAGGCCCCTTACGGTTGAGCGCTCTGTCACATCAACTCAGATACTCTGCCTTTCAGCCCTCTTTTAGATCAAACTTGAAAAAGTGTTCTTTTCCCCACCTGATTGACAAGATACAAATGTGTGCCAGTACTGTGTTAAGGTGCATCATATGTGTACATCTTTGGACGCCTGTGGTTCTTTACGTAGCAGTGATTGCTTTTGTTTGAGAGGTGGGTGGGGTGGAGAGGGAGTGTGAGAAATCGAAGCTGAGAGATGGTAAATATGGATGTGTAGCAAGCTTGTGGCTGTGGGACACATTTTGTGTGGACTGCCTGCTGTTCTAGTGTACCTGGCTCGTAACTTGATGTGTGGCCCTGTGTCTTATAAACGCCTAAGGCGTTGAAGTGATAAGGCATATAAATGTTCTTACTACTACTACTACTACTACTACTACTACTACTACTGTTGCCGCTGCTGCTGCTGCTGCTACTACTGATGCTGCTGCTGCTACAAGATGATCCTATTTTGTATGTGGTTTCTAAAAGGGAAAGTAATCTCAGGTTCTTCAGACTGCCTCCCCCCTCCCCCGCCTCACCTCCCCCCCCCCCCCCAAAACTTTTTTTTTAAAATGTAGATAGTGATTATTTAACATCGCAAAATGATTCTCCTTAATCTTCAAGTCCGTCTGCACATGCTTGATCCTGTTTAAAAAAATAAAAACAAACCATACAGTATTATGCTCCTTTTCTACGGAAATGTGAAACACTGAGAATGTTTACTTCGATGTTTGAAGCAAATGTAAGGAGTATTGTGATTTCCTCAAAAAGAGCTGACAACGTGTAATTGAAAAATCACATACCCACATTCACACGTTACTGACAATGCCCTTCCGGACATCAGCAAACTATGATTTAAATGGCCTTCATTTATTTATTCATGTTTTATCTCCTGAAAGTTTCAGACAACTTAGAATGCCGCATGGAGGT
>JADBJO010003610.1:27758-35258 GCA_016801955.1 Conus betulinus | reverse complement strand
GATGGGCCTTTACATACAAGAGTTTGATGCAGTGTGAATCGAAACAAAACCAGATCGAACGAGCTGATTACTGTGTTTGTTTTGTTTTGTTTTGTTTTTGATGGGCCTTTACATACAAGATTTGATGCAGTGTGGATCGAAACAAAACCAGATCAAACGAGCTGATTACTGGGGTTTTTTTTTTTTTCACTGATCGCAAAATTCACGTGCAAATTGCTGTAGCCTATTTGTTCGGTTTTTATCGCTTACTATGCCCTACCTCATTTAAGATTCCATTCATACCAATTAAATTGAGATTACCTGTATTTTGTTACAGCTCGTCCGAGTGTTTTGTTTGACTGTATTCAAGGTTAAAAAGAGTGTGCCAGTCTTGAATGAATGTTGATTTGCGTTTCTTCATTTCTCTAACCGTTGCTGCTGCGTATAATTATTATGAGTCAGGTGCAGGGTATTTGGATGAGCTTTGAACATCCTTTTTGGGGGGATGCCTCTTTGTTTGTTCTGCACGGTCTTTGTTGGCAATTTTGCTAAGCGATTTGGTGTCGCAAACAACAGTCCTTTGTAGTTATGGGCGTGTAATCTATTTCATCAAAAGAGAAAAGAGTTACCAGCTTGTTCGTTATTTACTGGTGATTATTCCCGGCATTATTTAAACATTTCTTTCCTTCCAATCAACCCGACATTACAAATATTTGTAACTGTTCGTCCCTGTGTTGTTCGATCATATTAAACATTGCATTTTGATTCTGAATGATTGGAACAGGTAATTTTTGTATCTCAGTGAAACGTCTTGAGTGAAACTGAGATCTGTTCAGTTAAGAACAATACGAAAACGTGTTTGGACCGATACTGGATTAAAGCAAATGCGCGCGTTGTACAGCGCCCGATGTACTCTCCGTATTATATTTATATGAATAAACTTTCGCACATCGATGCGCGCGCGCGCGCGCGCGCGCGTGTGTGTGTGTGTGTATGTGTGTGTGTCCCTCCCTCTGTCGTCGGTCTGTCTGTCTGTCTGTCTGTGTCTCTCTCTCTCTCTCTCTCTCTCTCTCTCTCTCTCTCGTGTGTGTGTGTGTGTGTGTGTGTGTGTGTGTGTGTGTGTGTGTGTGTGTGTGTCCCTCCCTCTTGTCGTCTGTCTGTCTGTCTGTCTGTCTGTCTGTCTGTCCCTGTCTGTCTGTCTCTCTCTCTCTCTCTCTCTCTCTCTCTCTCTCTCTCTCTCTCTCTCTCTCTCTCTGTGTGTGTGTGAGTGTGTGTGTGTGTGTGTTGTGTGTGTGTGTGTGTGTGTGTGTGTGTGTGTGTGTGTGTTGTTTGTTTGTTGAAAACAATGAAACCCTTCATGTAATGTGTGTGTGTGTTTTGCGTGTAGTAAACTACCTAACATACTAACGCGCACATGCATTGAATTGTGGAATGCAGATCTGAATCGCGTGAAGTGAAAGTAAAACAGCTGTTCACGGTGACACTGCTCTATTGTAGTCTTGTGGGTATGTATCGACACTTTGTCCGCACACGTGTAAATATGTGTAGTGACGTGTTTGTGCCAAGCCCGTAATGGATGAGCACGTGTGCACTACATGCAACAAAACCTCTATACTATCTTCAGGCAACAACAACACACCGGCATTCTGTCTCTCTTGTTCAGTCCCCCCCCCCCCCCCCCCCCCCCCCCCCCCCACCCCCTCGCCGATGGATTGATGATACAGTGGTGTTCAAACACTAATGGAAGAAACTATGTATAAAACCCCCTCAAAGCTGGTCTGCTTTTCAACATGTAAAAAAGCTATAAATCTTGACAAATTTACAAGTCTTCAAAGATTGTCATGGGCAGATCGCCGAATTCAGTCTGCCGATGATGCAGAATTGAAATGTGCAATGTACCGAATTCTTCCACTTTCAGACGGAAAGAGGTTATTGAACAATGGCATGGGGATTTGGTACCTTCATGACACGTTGACTCATTTTGCTGGGAATGGTGCAGACAAGAGAGAGAGAGAGAGAGAGAGAGAGAGAGAGAGAGAGAGAGAGAGAGAGAGAGAGAGAGAGAGAGAGAGAGAGAACATGATGTGACAGTTTCCACGAGTCTTTCAAATGGTGTGCGCTTGCGTCCATTCATTTTGTAACACCGCTTGTTAAAAAAAAAGACAATGTCAATATTAGAGTTTCCTTTCTCTTGTAATTGAAAATATGACTGGTACAAGAATTCACATAGCACAGTCAAGGTAACATGTATGAAATGAAATAAATGGTGATAAAGTAAAGCAATACCCGAAAGAGAGAGAATAATAATAAAGGAAAAAGAAGGAAAGGATGGAAGAAAGAGAGAAAGAAAGACAGAAAGAAAGAGAGACAGAAAGAAAAAAAAAAAGAAGAAGAAGAAGAAGAAGACGGATTCCTAGTCTAGGGGTAGCTAAATCCTTCTTGTGCCTCTTCTTAAGTGTCTACAGAAGTTACTTCCCTTGCAACATTTTTTCTCTCTGCCATCAACAGCCTCCGCGAATGCACGTTTTTCTTTGACAATGTGATTATAACGATAATCATAAAAGCGTGATAACAAAAGTAATATATAGTTATTAACATATGATATAATAATGATAATATATAGTTATTAACATATAATAATAATAATAATAATAATAATAATAATAATAATGATAATGACAACAACAGCATTGATGTTAATACATTCAGTTCGGTTAAGTGTAGATCAGGACGTAAATCTCACCCTTAACAATAACAGTAGATGAGATTCAGAATTAAAAAACCTATCATTATAAACATTTACTGAGTTGAGAAATAGTAATGAAACACACACACACATGCATCAGTTTTTAACTCCTTTTCTGCCAAATGTGGCATCACAGCATGTTTCTGGCATCTCCACCAACTCTTTCATTCACAGGGGAAAACCTTTATCTCCCCCCCCCCCCCCCCTCTTACGACTACGCACTCTCAAATAAACCTGATAAAACTCTGCTGTATATGACAAACCTTTATCTTGGTCAGATTTTACAACAGCACAATGTTTCTGTGCAATACTGAGCGCAGTTTTATATTTTCAGGCTGAACAACATCTCTTTTGAAATAATTGCATGAAATCGTGAGCAAATGCAGATGGAATATATGATTTCCAACGTTTTACGGGGAAATTCAGATGACAATAAAGGGCTTAATATATTTGGATATATCTGCACGTGACACAACAGGGGTTTCCATGTTTTCGCCACCATAGGTGTATCAGCCCATATGTTATTTGACGTAAGAACCCATCGCAGAAGGTAAGAAAAAGGAGAGCACGAGGAGAGTGGGTGAACATGCAAAGAAAGAAGTTAAGATGCAAAGACTCAGAGACAGAGAAAAATAGGGCAGAAAGGCAAGACGAACAGAACCTAGAAACAAAACAGAAAAAATATAAAGCACATACATATAGAGATGAGGAGGGGGGGGGGGGAGATAGGGTGAAGGCAGGTGGATAAAGTAAGGAAGCACAGAGAGAGAGAGATAGGGGCAGCGAGCCTGACAGATAACAACAGAGATAGGCACAAACCCTGACAAAAAGGGGCAAAAACTGGTCGTATGAAAAGAAAATATGTTTGCGCATGCAGGCCCACACATCCATGCATGCTTGAGTGTATACACACACACACACACACACACACACACACACACACACAAATATAGAGTTACATAGAGAGAGAGAGAGAGACTCGGACACAGAGTCAGACCAAGATCAGATGACAAATCAGCCAAGGACATGAGTGAGAAGGCAGACTGACGAGTACAGCGATGCTGCAGAAGCCACATCACAGAGGAAATCGGTGGAAATGCTTTCAGTCCTGTCATAATCTCCCCCCCCCCCCCCCCCCCCCAAGACGTCCATCCTTATCGGTAGCCATCAATCTGGGTTTTGTCTCCACGTGTCCCCGCGTCCATCTCGCAAAGGGAAATGAGGGAAAAGGTAAGGTAAGGTAATGTTGCTTACAGCCCAGCCGACCGCAAAAGGGCCATATCAGGGCTGTCACCATGTTATTAAAATCAACTCACAAATCATTCATACACACAACTCTTTAAAACACATCTTCTAAAAACCCACCCGAAATTTTGTTAAAAATCTTTTTCACTGTAAAATATCAGATCGGATGAAAAAATGTAAATCTCTTTCAAGAGAAGGATCAAGTAGGGGTGCTACAGGAGAGAGAGAGAGAGAGAGAGAGAGAGAGAGAGAGAGAGAGGAGAGAGAGAGAGATAAGCAGACACCCAGACAGGAGGGAATAGAGGCTGTACGATAAGAAAATACATTCACAGGTTGGACAGCCGGCAAGAAAACAACAGAGATAAGCAGACACCGAGACAGGAGGGCATAGATTGATTGTATGATGAGAAAATACATTCACAGATACACGCATGCATGCCCCTGGGCTTTATGTGAGACCAAAACACACACTAACGTACAGACAGACAGACAGACAGACAGACGGACGGACAGACCCCCCCCCTCACCACCACCACCACCACCATACGACTACACTCACACACACACACACACACACACACACACACACACACACACACACACACATACACACACACTCTCTCTCTCTCTCCCTCACCACACACACACACACACACACACACACACACACACACACACACGAGAGAGAGAGAGAGAGAGAGAGAGAGAGAGAGAGAGAGACTCAAAGGGACAGAGTCAGACAAGAACGGAAGACAGAGTAGCCGAAGACAGTAGTCAGAGGGCAGACAGAAGACTACCAGGGGTGCTGCAGAAGCGACCTCCCATTAACCCCCAGAGGTCCACCCATACCGCTAGCTATTCGTCTACCTTGCGCCTCTCCCCGTCCCCACGTCCATCTCTCTGAGTACTCTTGGTTGCGCGTGATCAATTCATAGGAGCAGATCATTCTATCCCAAAGATGGAGCGAGGTGCACGTGGGATAGGGGTCAGGGAGGAGGGGGGATGTGAGGGTGGGGTGAGTGAGGATGGGGGGGCTTTTTTTTTTCTTTTGAGTCCTAAAGGTTGTGAATAGGAGGGTGAAATGAGATAAGTATGGGGAGTGGCAGAAGAATGTCATTCTCATTTGACAAAGAAAAGTATATTCATTAACAAGTTATCGAAGAGGAGATGAGGGATAATGGCTACCAGACTAAACAAGTCACTCAGTTAAAGAAGGGTATTCACTGTGTGCGTAGCTTTCGTCGGCAATCCGGCCGACTTCTTCAGCGCAACTGCTGGGTTGAGAACTGGCTTCAGTCGCGCCGCCGTGAGGGAACTCACGACAATGCGACTGAACGAGTGAGGAGTACACCGACGGCAGGTTGTGCCGGCCCCGGTCGCGGTTAAGGTGGGGTTCCTGGCGGCGATGTGGACTGCTTCTTTTACTCCTCTCTGGAAGCGTCCTGCTTCTCTGTCGAGCACTTGAACATTGCCCATTTCAAAGTGATGTTGGATGTGGGCCAGATGTTCACTCACTGGAGAGGACTCACGTTTGTGTTCCTTTAGTCTCTTGTGCAGGTTGCACTCAGTTTCACCAGTCACAATCCTGGCATGCTAGAGATGAAGGATGGTAGTGGTGGTGTGGAGGAGGGGATGAAAAGATACGGAGAATAAGGACCTAGGGAAGGGTGTGCATGGTCCTAAACTAGTCCTACCCCCCCCCCCCCCCCCACACACACACACACACACGCACGCAGGTGGTTGAGCAAGAAGAACCCTCGCCAGAATAGTGTTGGGGCTGATGAGTTGGAGGTGCTAATAGACAGCTGGGGGGGGGGGGGGGGGGGGGGGGGGGGGGGGGGGGGGGGGGGGGGGGGGGGGGGGGGGGGAGGGTTATGATTATGATATTTCCCTGTCTTCCTTCCCTCCCTCACCACACTATCTACCTTCTGCACCCCTTCTCTTCAGAAGGCGGCATTTAATGTGTGCTCAAGCATCTTGTTTGTTGTTGTAAACTCCTAGTCGTTGTTAAATTCAAACACTGCGGAACACATCTCTTTTTTTTTTTCAACCACCCCCAGATATTCTGTTTACCTGAGAAGAGATACAGCTAGTAAGAATTCAACAGGCTTCCCCTATTTCCATACCTGAAATATTCGGATTTCCAGATGTAATTTTCATTAACCCCCCCCCCCCCCCCCCCCCCCTAGAATCCGTATTACTGTATGTGATCACTTCTCTTCAGATTTACACTACCATTTTTTGTGTTTTTTTGGGTTTGCAATAGCCCACATTGTGTACGTCACCAAAAAAGGGTAACACAAGTAGCAATATACATTGCCAGAAGGTGACAGAGACAAGCTTAACAATACGCAAATGAAATAGTAGATAAGTGGGAAACATTAATTTAGGAAGGGCATGAAACAACTGTAAAGAAAATAAAACAAAGGAGAAAGTAGTAAAGTACAGGGAAAGTAATGAGAAAGAAAGGCTGACAAAGGACGAAAAGTAATAGAAAATAGGCACAATGATAGAAAGTACGAAAAGAAATAGAAAGTAGGCACAATAATAGAAAGTAGGTTTAGTAATAGAAAGTAGGCACACATGATAGAAAGTAGGTTTAGTAATAGAAAGTAGGCACAGTAATAATAAGTGGAAAAAATATAAACAGAAAAAAATAGCAGACAGCAGGAATCGTATAGAAAGTATGAAAAAGAAACATTAAGCAAGAAATGTAACAGCAAGTCAGAAAAGTAATGAAAAGTAGGAAAAGTATAGAAAGTAGAAACAGTAAGAGAAAGCAGAAAAAAAGTAATGGAAAGCAGGAACACAAACAGAAAGTAGGAACAGTCATAGGAAGCAGGACCAGGGATTCACAGTGGTAAAAGTGATCAGTAAAGTGCAGGTGAAAGTTGGAACACTTCTAACAAATAGGAAAAGTAGAGAAGAAAGTTCCATGAAAGAATAATTCCAAAACAACATGGGAAAGAAGCAAGATAAGGCGGGAAAGTTAGTCAAGATAAAGGGGGAAGGGAAGGAGTGGGTGGGTGGAGAAGGTAGATCTCCAATCAGTAACAAATAGTATGAAAAAAAACAAGATGCAAAGCATAATTATAAACGTACTCCCAGTACAGTGACAGACAGGGGAGACAATTTCCAGACAGTGGAAGAAAAAAAAACTCGACAGTGCGGTGGTTATTTCCCTCATCGGACTTGAGATTGTTTTTTTTTTTTTAAATTATCATGTATAGCCGTTAGTAACAGACAGACACACAGACAACATTTCTTTCGTTCCCATTCTAAAGTACCCCCTGACCTATAAGAACTGGGAGTACAAAAACAGGAGCAAATGGAGCTTAAAAACAAGAAAAACAAAACAAGACAAGAAATTTTCGGCAATAAGCCTTCCTCAGCGACAAAACAATGAAAACAGTACAGACATTAACATGCACAATACTCCCCTTGTGAAGCCAAAGTGGTGAATGAAGTTGAAAGAGGGGCAGTGGGAGAGAGGGTGAGTAGTGTTTCGAGGAAGAGCACGAGGAAAGAGG
>JADBJO010003610.1:20000-25000 GCA_016801955.1 Conus betulinus | reverse complement strand
GAATAGAGCATTCAGTATCAACTATACACTTCAGGGTGACAGATACTGATATAACTATAACCGCAACACACACACACACACACACACACACACACACACACACACACACACACAATTTAATATATATATATCCACGTGGCCATTAACTGACGAGCATACAATCGGTTTCATTTCGTCTTTCACTTTAACCCTGTGTAATCCTAACCAGCGAACAGGACAATATGTAAACTCAGGATACCCATTGCACGCGTCCTTGTTTTTTTTTTTTTCTTCAAAGCACATTCACTAAAGTTTGCCCGTAAAGTACAGGCAGCTTTGTTTAGGCAGTCTGCGCTAAGAAAACCATGGAATCCTTTCCTCCAAAAGTGCGTGGGCAGAGTACGAGGAGGAGGAGTGGAGGGGGGGGGGGGGGGGGGGGGTGGTGGTGAAAAGAGGAGAGGAGGGGGATGGACTGAGGAAAGTAAGTGGGGGAGAAACTTTGAAAGTCACTTGGAGGAAGCTCTACTCCTCTTTCTCTCTTTCTCAGTGTCCAGACCATACTTATGAAAAACGCTGGTGAGGCTTCAGTATACTACCTGCACACGGTGCTTGTTGCTCTGCAGGTTCTGTTGTTGCAGCAATCATGATATGGCATCTGACCGATCATATCATCCTCGTCGTACCTTTGCCATTCTCTATTATTTGTTCATTTGACCTCTGGCAAGAGGAAAGGGACGAACAAACTAGTAATGGACTTTTATTATTATTGTATGCCAGACCCATTTCAAATCCCATCAAAACTTGCTCAGGTCATGTTTGTGACAGTGTGGTAGTTATGGCATGAGAAGCCGGAGGTGCCATGTTGGCTCAGTGGTTTGATACTGTAGGTAACTGACAGAACCCTTAGTGAAGTCGTGGGCCTCGGGATTCTGGCATGGTTCAGATCATGATGTGATGCATGCACGTCTCGTGATGTTGGATGCAGACAAAGGATGATGTTTACTTGCCGTTTTTTTTTTTAAATCGTGGGTCTCATTTTTATATCCTGCTAAGTAGAGTTGTTTAGCTGCAGTCAGATTGCTGAATCTGTGTCGTAAGCATCATTTAAACGTGTGCAGTTGACATACATATAAACAATCATACATAAACTAACGTGCATGTGTAAATGCATGAGTACCTGTGTTCATGCTCATATTCAGAACATGAAGGCAAGCATACTTAGTATGTAACACGCGCGCGTACACACGCACACACACACACAAACACATGCATGCACATACATACATACATACATACATACATACATACATACATACATACATGCATGCATGCGTGCATGCATGCATGCATGCATACATACATACATACATTACACACATGCATACATGCATCCATCCATCCATCATCCACCCATACAGACATAGAGACGAATGGACACTTGTACATACATGCAATACACAGACCTGCACACAGAACCACATAAATAGAGCACGTCAGGAGCCAGTGTGACCTAACACCACTCTTAAAACAATACAAATCGTGCAGGTCGAGGAGAAAAAAAAAAAAAAGACACTGCTCAGAGACCATTTGCTCACCTGTGCCCACGTTGTTGTGCGCGTCTGAGGAACTGTCTTCAAATCAAGATTAACACAGACTGAGAAGCGGCGAAACATTCTCTCTTTGAAAAGGAAAGATAAAGAGCCTGTTCGCTTGATCTCAGTATCTCTTGATTTTCTCTTGACTTGTCTTCTGACTTTCCTTCTGAAAAAAAAGCCAGCTGAAACAAACATACCAATGTTCTCATCCGAGTGTGTCTCTCATTCCCACGACCTGTTCCCATCCACCTGCACCTTCAGCCTGACGAACTGTGTTAGTGAATATATAAAGACTATTTTTGAGGATGTTCTGAAGAATTGCAACAGAAAACATCATCATCATCATCATCATCATCATCATCATCATCAACAACAACAACAACAACAACAACAACAACAAAACAGAACCGAAATCGTCGTTTCTAGACGATCTACGACCTAAACGTTGACGATCTGTGTGTGTGTGTGTGTGTGTGTGTGTGTGTGTGTGTGTGTGTGTGTGTGTGTGTGTGTGTGTGTGTGTGTGTGTGTTTTCTATCGCAAATCTTCTAAAACATCCTCAAAGATAGTTTTTATTTGCGATAAAGAAGATGAGCAGTCCAGAATCATATTCATGTATCAACGAACAATGTTTCTTCAGCGTCAAGTTCTCCCCTAAGTGTGTGCCATAAACAGCTGGAAACGGAACAAGCCCATGCTTAGCTGAACGTATCCAGTTAAAAAGTGTTTTCTGCCCTTACGTGACACGCTTTTTGATAAAGCCATACAATGACGAGTTAGTGATTACGCAAGCATTTCTCTTGGATGGAGGATGGCGCTGTTTTCTCTTCTGGAGTCAAGCGTTGGTGGAAGCGCACCTTGCCCGCGGTTAGAGCCATGGTGTTTTGGTGTGTTGTCCTTCCACGTCAAGGGACTGACTACATTAGTCTCTAGAGCACCAGACTAGCGATCCTAGTAATACTTGGGTTGTGATTTCAAATCTTTGCTGGGGTGTTTCGGTACAGGGTGATTTTTTTTTCTTCGGAGTGAATATTGCTTCTCACTGAATTTCCCCAAAAGAGTTTTGAATGAGACTATAAAGAGAAGTCTCTGTATGCGAAGGAAAGCAAAAGAACTTTCACACACATAAAATCCCATCACCAGTTTCTGGAATAAAAAGGCAACTTCCGTTGGTATGGATGATGACTCATAAACACATAGTGTGCACAGAACAATGAAGGTATGAATGAAAAACCAAATGAACTGACTGCAGATTACTACAACAACAAACAACAACAACAACAACAACAACTACTAACTACTACTACTACTACTACTACTACTACTACTACTACTACTACTACTACTACAACTACTACTACGACTACTACTACTACTAATTAAAAAACAATTGTTATTTTTTTTTCTGCTGATCTAAAAACGACCAACAAATTACGAAACAAAACACTTGTAATTTGTTTGCCCTTTTTGTCTAGCGGAATAATTTTTTTTTTCAATTTCAGCCTGCAATCACCTTACTTTAAAACCACCACTACTTCCACTACTACTACTACTACTACTACTACTACTACTACTACTACTACTACTACTACCACTACTACTACTACTACTATTACTACTACTACTCCCCAATACTGTTCGTGTTGGCAATGGAAAGTCATCTTGAAAGCACAACAAGCAACGCAAGACAAACAGACCTTGCCGATGGATACAAGATGCCCCCCTCTCAAGACCTTCATGGATGACACTACAGTGATTTCGATACGCTGAAGGACACACAAAGAGCAAAAGAAACCAAACAGATGTTGGAAGAAGGCTTGGAGACCACTGACCAGTGTGGGCTCCCTGGCAAATACAAGGTCTGTTGTCTGCAGTTCATGCTGATACCAAAGCTCCTATGGCCTCTGATGATATACGACATCTGCACCAGCATAGTGGAAGCAATGGAATCCAAAATCAACAAGTTCACAAGGAAATGGCTTGGTGTCCCCCACCCTGTCTGACTGACATAGCGCTGCACTGTCGCCAAGCAAAGCTGAAACTACCACTGAAATCCATCCTGGATGAATACAAAGCAGGGAAGATCAGACTTCAAAGCATGCTGGAGGACTCAGGAGACAAGGTGGTAGAAGCAATCAAGCCCCAGCTGAAGACAGGCAGAAAATGGAAAGTTCAAGAGGCGATGGATTCTGCAAAAGAAAGTCTCAAGATCAGAGAAATAACAGGACACACACAGACCAACAGACAAGGACTGTGGGTGACCAAAACTGAATGGTGGTCAAAGGCCAAAGGAAAAGCCAAAAGAGACATGATGATTCAGGAGATGAGAAAAGAAGAAGACCAAAAAAAGACTCCAAAAAGCAGTCCAGCAGAGCCAGCAAGGGCAATGGACAACGTGGGAGAATGCACTCCAAAGAAGTCTCACTTGGAAATGACATTTGGCACATGGCCCCTCTCAGGATCAGCTTCATTCTCAGATCTGCATATGACCTTCTGCACTCAAATGCAAACCTGGTGAAGTGGGGAAAAACAGACGATCCTTCATGCCCCCTCTGCCATGAAAAACAAACAGTGGAGCATGTCCTAAGCTCATGTAAAGTAGCCCTGGCTCAAGGAAGTACACATGGAGGCACAACCAAGTGCTCAAAGAGATTGTACAAGTAGTCTGGGCTAGTACCAACACCACAAAAAGGGAAAATCAGGACTCCAAAAGCACCCGCAACATTCTTCACGGCAGGAGGCAGCGAATCATGGCCAAGAACAACAGTGCCATTCGGAACATGCAGGCAGAGTCTGCTGGACGGGGCAGATGACTGGGAGTGCACAGCAGACCTCCCAGAATGGAAGAGTCACCAAAAGATCATCAGCAAGAGTGGCATGAGACCAGACATAGTAGTCCACTCTCAGTCAACCAAGCAGCTGATCATGATCGAGCTCACGGTGCCATATGAGAACAGAATGGAGGCAGCTCAAATCTACAAGACTGAAAAGTATGCTGATCTGGCAAAAAGCCTGAGGAGAGAAGGCTATCAGGTCAAAGTCCTCACTGCAGAAATTGGAGCTAGGGGGTTTGTAGGAACGTCTGCATACAGCCTCATGAAACAGCTCTCAGTTGCAGGGAGGGGAAAAAAAACCAGAGCCCTGAAAGCAATGGCAGAAGCGGCAGAGGTGTTCAAAGCTGGATCTGGTCAAGGAGGAACAAAAGTGAACTTCATAAGGCTTAACCTTTCCGACAAATATCAGGTGTCCCAGTGGCTCAGTGGTTAGTGCGCGAGTCATTAAGTGAAAAATGAGCATGTCCAGAGGGCCATGGGTTCGAATCCCACCCATGGCTCGTCCCAAGATGGGAAAAAAAAGGGCAGCAGAGGGATATTAGTTCTTGCACGCCAAGAAGGCTGTTTGGTAATGTCTGGGTAGGACTGAGGT
>JADBJO010003610.1:12500-15000 GCA_016801955.1 Conus betulinus | reverse complement strand
AATTTATGGATTATTCAATACGTCATTTGTAAATTTTAACCTTTCCAGATTACTAACATTTTTTGCTCAAAGGCAGCTCCACCACCACACAGTTACATTCAGCCCGCTATTGTAGTGTTCAGTTACTTCTGTCGGGACTTTTTGAGGGCTGCATTCTGTCTCACGCACTTCAACATACCTTGGGATGTATCATGACCGATCCACTCAAGAATCATGATAGCATAGTGAGCATTGGAGGAAGAATCGTCACGAACTTTTACTTTGCCGACATCATCAATGGCCTGGAGGCAGTTAACAAAATCTCACAAAACTAAGTAAGATATTGGAAATTAGTATCATGAATATCCAGGTGATGATCAGCCACAATACTGTCATCAGTACTGACATAACTGTCCAGGGATAGAACCTAGATGCTGTTCAACCATTCGCTTACCCAATACCCATTATTTGCAGCTTAAAATACACTAGTTGCAACTTAAAATACCGTCTGGAAATCCTCCCAAAGTTGGCAAAGACAATATCGGCACTATTCAGACTGAAACTTTTATGGAAGCAAGTTCTTAAGTGCACCGGTCTATTTCACCTTGCCTACACATATTATGCGTGATAGCTCCTCACAGTGGATCTTGATAGGAAACACAAGCCATGGAATCAGGGTGTTACTGGAAAATATACTGATCACATTACAAATAAAAGGAGTGTGTCAAACGATTGAACCGTACACCAGACCAAATGAAGATCCACTAACATCAGCTAAGAAAATCTATCTAGGTTTTGAGATCTAACACGATCTAATGGCTTAGGTAAAATAACTGCCTATAGAAGTGTTGAAAGTGCAAGAGAGGAAGACAGAAGACCAAGACTAACAACACTGCAGATGTTAACGGGCATAATAAGGACATGAAGAACCTGAGGAGCTGTTTTTCAATGTGGCACCACAATGACTCATCAGGAGGAAGAAGGAGGAGGAGAAGAAGAAGAAGAAGGAGGAGGAGAAGGAAGAGGAGGAGAAGGAGGAGGAGATGAGAAAGAAGAAGAAGCAGAAGAAGAAGAAGAAGAAGAATAGAGAAGAAAAAGAAGAAGAAGAAAAAGAAGAAAGAAGAAGAAGAAGAAGAAGAAGAAGAGGAGGAAGGAGGAGGAAGAGGAGGAGGAGGAGGAGGAGGAGAGGAGGAGAAGAAGAAGAAAGAAGAAGAAGAAGAAGAAGAAGAAGAAGAAGAAGAAGACCTCTAAATGAAACTAGATCAGTCATCTCCCCCTGGAGGAGAAAGTGATCCACCCCTAGTACGTGTGCATTTGCGTGATGGGGCACGGTGGATGTGGGAGAGGTCACAGCCGCACAGGAGAAATGGAGAGGAGAAAGTAAGAAGGGGGAAAAAGGGGGAGTAGAGGGTGGAGGAAGGGGTAAGCGAGCGACGGAGAAATATCGCCGATCTCTTGTCAGGCAGACATGCCCAAGTCCCAAGACAACAGCACGTATCCCCCGTGTTACCACCATGGACTTCATCCCTACCGCCCCCCCTACACTCCATTCCCAACCCTACAACCCAATTCGGCTAAATCACAGTGAAAAACGACGTGGACTTCCAAATAAAAAAAACCATCATTATGCAGCTCCAGGGACATTGATGAAGTTACTCTCCCTGGACATTGTAAAGAAAGTGTGCCAGCCGAAATCCCGCCAACACAATGCAGACCCACGTAGGACAAGAATGCCCTTATTTCTACTTTCTGTTAAACAAAAAATCATTTGAAGAGAAGCAAATCCTGTATCCTTTCTTTAAAAGTTGTCTTTTAGGTTAAGGTTATATGATTATTTTTTTTCACGTGAGTTGTAATAACACGTTATAGGTATTAAACATCATCAAAGTAAACCAGTTTACTAGTAAGCAAATCATTTATTTGAAAAATGTCTATTGCGACTAAATGAATTAATCCTTAATATTTTCTGATACTGTTGCTGCCTAAAGTCTGCAGCTCCAAACTCGCTGTGATATAAACAGACGTTCAGGGAAGGTTAGATGACCATTGTCAGGTGTAGAGATGCCCCCCCCCCCCCCCCCCCCCCCCCCCTGCTCTACCCAACAACCCCCTCCGGGCTCAAACATCCGCTCTTCACCACCATCTTCATCAGCAACTCTGCTGTTTGCTCTTGAAGCATCCACCTAAGGTGGTGTAACGACAGTCTCTTTCCCCTGCATGATGACGTCCACCAGAAGCTACATGTGGAATCCTGGCCGGACACACTGTCGCGGGAGTTACACTTTTAAGCTGTGACAGAGTTGTGCTGCACCGCAGCATTCATCACAGCCACTGTTGTTCCTGTCTGCATGAGCATCAACCGAAAAAGAAAAAATACATTTCATGTGCTTCGTGAAGGCTGTAGAGAGATGGACAAATCGAGAACGAAAAGGACTCTTATTTTTTCCATGCTATTCAAGTTCGTATTACTCGCGAAGAGACAAGCACGAAAATTGAACATGTTTCTTGTCTTTTCCCTTGC
>JADBJO010003610.1:0-7500 GCA_016801955.1 Conus betulinus | reverse complement strand
TTTCTGTTCCAGGCAGCCTGACCATCCAGATCATCTTTATCTTCTGACTACTACTATTTCTCTAGTAATTGATTTGGCCTCTGGCGAGAGAAAAGTGACCATGAAACTCACAATGTACTCTTCCGTACTTGCTTGGTCTTAAAAAAAAAGAGTTCCTGACAAAAGAAAAGAAAGGATAAGAGTACATGGCGCTGTGCCAACGAGGTCTGAACATTCATCACGTCCTTCTTACGCAGTCTGACTGTTTTAAGGGTGAAGAAGTTTCGTGGAGTCAAGTCAGGTCAAAACGTATCTATACTGAGGAGAAAAGGATACACTTCTCACTCCTCTCTCTCTCTCTCTCTCTCTCTCTCTCTCTCTCTCTCTGTGCGCTGAAAAGTCCCTTGAACGTTGGTTTGAAAAAAAAAAATGATGGGATACTATACTAAATTCAATCATTTCTTTTGAAGAATGCAAGAAGTACAAAACGAAGTTCACGAACAAAAAGAACTGCATTTGTGGTCAAAACATCAATCAAAAAAATAGATATACGATGAGAACGGATTAAAAAAAAAAAACTCCAATGTATTGCGCAAAATCAACAAAATGAAAAGTATGCAAATAAAAAGAGCAAAGTGGTAGGTAGATAACTGAAATGCTCCAAATGCACAAGTAGGTCAGCAAAAGCCATGAAGAAGCTCAACTGAGGAACACAGGCAAGGATGGGGAAGAGACCATAGACCTGGGGACTTCTAGTCTTGCTTTTCTGTCTCTGCACCCCTCCTTGCTCCTTCTTCCTCTCTCCTTTTTTTCTCTTCACTCCACTCTTTCTTTCAAACCCTTCTGTCCCATTTTGTACAGTTTCTTTTTTACTTACAAAATCATAAAATAGTCGGACAGATAAGGTCAAAACCAAAGTACACAAAAAGATGGATTGAATATTATACAACAAAGCCAAACTGAACCAGTAGGAGTCGAGGAAACAAACTGTAGTCGTGCGTAACGCCTCAGACTTAACTTTATGCAGAAAAAGATCACTCTTCTTTAAACATGATCTCTCTCGGTTGTGTTTCCTTTCCGACAAGAATCCAAGTAAATTTGATTGGAAAACACATTCATGCATTACTTGGCAAATTTTGTTGCTCAAAGGAATCGGACCTTAACATGTCTAAAGAAAGAGAAGTTCTTTCAGAGGGAAGTTTACTCGCGGGGATTTGAACGCGCCCCCACCCCACCCCTCCCATTCAAAACGCATTAGGAAACGTCTCTAAGTAGCGTTTTTGGCAGGGTGTTATTCATGGGCTGTTACACCGAAGATGCCAGATTGGCTCAGTGGTATACTGCATAACTGAGACAAGTCTTAGGGAAGTCAGGGCATAAGGAACCTGACGAGTCAAAACGTGACGTAATACATGTGCGTCTCCTGATGGTGCATGAAAACCCTTGATGAGGTTGACTTGACCTCTGTGTGTTATGGACGGTGCAAAGAAGTGGTTTGGGCTTTTCTAAACGAAGACGTTCCCTGAACATCAACCGTTGGCTTTACCTCAAAATTTCTTCAACCATGATTTATCCTTGCTTTATTTCCGGCTGCCTACCTAAAACGTCCACGCAGCACAGAACATGTCGATTTTTTTTTAATCCAAACATTTCATCCAGCACCTCCACTCTGCCTCCCCCATCATCATCTCCGAAATAAATCTTCCCCCTCCTCACCCCATAACACCCCCCTCATCCCCAACGTCCCCACCCCTGACACCTTCCGTCTGACTTCTTATTACTAACAAAACACCTTCCCTTTAACGTCAGGTTCTATCCGGACCTGTGCCATAACCCACCAGAAGCGGAACGCACCTGCATTTAGAGAAACAGGCAGCAAGCTATTTTTGTCGGACACGACACGTGTCTTTGACAGTGCCATTTCTGATGGGGGGAGTGATTACGCAGGCTGTTCATCGTGCCTGGTGAAGGGAGGTGTTTCCTTCCAGAACGGCATGTCGGTGGACTAGGACTTCCTCCCATGGACAGAGCGCGTTGTTATTCCCCATTTGTGGCGTTCAGTGCTTTTGTCCCCCCCCCCCTCCCCCCTGTCCCCTGAATGTGAAGGCATGCTGGAACAGTTAGGTCCGAGTTGGTTCTTGCATTTAAAACAGGGCTGCCAGATCACACAACGGTGGTGGTGAGATTAGATCTTTGTGAATGAGGATGGGTGGGTGGTCTGAGCCGCCAGTGGGAAGGAGGGAGCGTGGGAAAAGGGGAAGTGTGTGTGTGTGTGTGTGTGTGTGTGTGTGTGTGTGTGTGTGTGTGTGTGGTGTGTGGCAATTAATTTCACATAATAAACATGTCCTAAGGGGCTTACTTCTGTCAGATTCAGATCTTGCATCTCAAGCATTTTCACGCGCGACTGATCTATAGAAGGACTGAGGTGTAGCAAAATAAACAAAGAAATAGGTTTTAATGAATAAACAAATCAACAAATAAAAATGTAATAAATAGACGAATCAATAAATGCATAAATAAATGAATGAATGAATAAATAAATAAATAAATAAATAAATAAATAGATAAGGAAATGTATCACATCAACACTTACACAAATGAAGAAATAATTTTCAGAATGAAAGAATGAATAACGATTTTAATTAACACAAAACAAACAAACAAAAAAACTCCCATGCAATTAATACAGAAATCCAGACCTTAAATTAACAAAAATCAGTTAGCATTTATTGCTCAAAGTATGCCAGTACCTAACCAATCAGTCCTCCTATCTGTGCATGCATTCCACGTACCAAACAAAACCCATAGAACGAATCACTCAAAGCTTGTACGTATGAGGAGTGGGACATCACACCAATCAATAAACATTGTCGACAGAAGACTGACAACATATCAAGCAGTAGAAAGAAACTCGTGGAAAGCGTGGCAGCAGAGAGTCCTCAGAAGAGAAGCCCACTTCAAGCACGTGTTTTCGGCCCTTATCTCCTGACACTCTAGGGGGGTTGGGCCACACCTGGTTCATGACTCCGGATGTCCCCCTCTGCTGCCCCTTTTTCTTCATCTTGGGACGAGCCATGGGTGGGATTCGAACCCATGACCCTCTGGACATGCTCATTTTCCACTTAATGACTCGCGCACTAACCACAGATATCATTAGGGTCAAGGCGACTTATCAATGCAGAGTCGGGGGTGATCGTTAAGGAGTATCGAGGAATGGCATTCATTGGGAAGAGTCCCAAGTGATGAACAAAGGAGCAGGTGAGGGATCACCCCATTCAAGTGAGCGGTCATTAGTTTTCGGTGAAGGATCAATCAACTGATGGGAGCGATCAATAAACAGGAGCTGCGCTATCAGCTGTATTCCAAAGTACTACCACAATAGCAAAACTGGCATTCTTCAGGGGAAGGCAACATATCATTTCTCTCTCTCTCTCTCCATTCTCTCTCTCTCTCTCTCTCTCTCTCTCTCTCTCTCTCTCTCTCTCTCTCTCCATTATTGCCATCGGTTTTTCACTCGAACTTACTCGGGACTGTCGTTGGAATAAAGGACAACGGTATAGCACATCTATTGAATGATTGATGATTGAATAGATACACAGATATCAGTATCAAATAATCTCCCTTACCTCTTTCTCTCTCTCTCTTTTCTCTCTCTCCTCTCTTTTCTCTCTCTCTCTCTCTCTCTCTCCCTCTCTCTCCTTCGCTCTCTCTCTCTCTCTCTCTCTCTCTCTCTCTCTCTCTCTCTCTCTCTTGACCCCATTCCAAATTTGATGAAAGTAAAAGAAACTGTTTAGTTTGCATTGTGTTTCAAAAACCACAAAAAAGAGAGGAAAAGTTCCAACAAAAAGAAATAACCCACACACACACACACACACACACACCACACACACACACCACACAACATACACATACACCAACACACACACACACATACGCGCACGCACGCATGCTCGCACGGACACACACACACACACACACACACACACACACACACACAACACACACCAGCAAAATACAAAACAAAAACAAATCAAAACAAAACGAACGAAAAACAAATAATCCAGCCAACATGCCCGTCAGTTCCAAACATTGTACGCATTATACATAACAAGCACCACTTCACCCAACCCACGCTCCTACTATTTTTCAAAACATACTTTGCGATCAGTATCCATTTACTCAACAAGCGCATTAAATCTCGCCACCCTCGCCCACCCACCCTTGGACGCTAATGACCCAATTCCCCTGCTATCTTTCCCTCGGCCCCTAATGAATGGCAAGGTGCTTGAACTGATACACTACAATATAACCTTCTGCTCTCTCCCCTCTTCCTTTCCACAGCCTATAGTCCTCTCACTACGTACGTACTCCCCTAACTCATTACATTTGGCTTCTTAACACCTCTAACCTTGTTAAGGCAGCGGTTGCCTCTGTTTTCAACCTCGCATGCCCAGCTATGTAACCCTTTACAATCTGCTGCATGTGAGGAGGAACCCAACAAATCCGCCTGGAGGGGGATAGTCCCCGCCTCCGAGGTTGAAGTCTACCTGAAGGAAGAAACTATAGAAATCAGAGATATCCCGCCTGAATTCTGAAAGCGATTAAAATTTTTTTCATCTGATTTAAGATTTTACTGAAGAAAGATTCTTAACGAAGTGTCTGGTGCGTTTTTAGAAGGTGTATTTTAAAGAGATGTGTAAATGTTTTCTTTTTTTTTTGTTTGATGATTTGTGAGTTGGCTTTAACCGTGGTGAACAGCCCTGATATGGCCCTGTGCGGTCGGCTGGGCTATTAGAAAACATTACCTTAGCTTACCTTATCCCAGCTCAGGTCAACAAAGCCACGCTATCCGTCGACCTCTACCCAGGCTGACGGGAAAAAAACGTATTACTGTGAGAAACACAACAGAGCAGTGTGGAAGAACCGTGAGACATTCGCCACCCTGAGCATCGCTACCAACACTCAGGCAGGCTGGGAAATTAAAAGAAAGAACTGACCCATGAGATGGATAGATGCTCTGGCAAATTCTCGGCCTCTGCAAATGTAGACGGAAAAAACAATGGAGAAATGGCGAAATGCCTTGTATTGCTGTAGAGAAGACGACGAAAATGCACGTGGATGGGGCGTTCTTAGTTAAAAACAACACGAGGAACTCTGTGCTGGAATGCCTATTGCTATTTTTTTTTCCAGCCAGATTGATTATCCGCTAGAGTGAAACCATTCAACATCAAGATATTACAAATATATGCTCCCACATCAAAATTAATAATTGTCCAGGTTAAAAAAAAACTACTCTTTGCACAATACAAGGGGCCATGCATTCTCCATTTTGCCAGTGACAAGTGGTCCTTGTCAACACTGTGTGGGGCGTAAGGGAATCTCGAAGGATGAACAAGGCGCTCCACAAATGATCAGTATTACAATCTGATAAACGCGATATCCTTGTGAAGAATTGGAAGTGTGTCTGACCATCAGTAGGACTAAAATAATTCCAGGAACTGACGTTGGTATGACCAAACACTTCTCAGGATACTTCAAAGTATGTCCTGAAGAATTACAAGAGAAAACGAAAAACAGCCGCCTGAAAATTCAGTCTTGACGACGTGAACATTTCCTATTGACCAGTTTCAAAATAGCTACAGAAGGATGTTAAGCTTCTATTAACAATTTAAACCAAATAATGATTAAAACTGCAAACTCGAGGTTCTAGGAATAATCGATGGAAAATCGAAGCCAATGATCAGAAGTAATTTTATCTTGAAGGTGTTTAACAAGGTATAAATAGTTAGAACCGCCCGGGAATACTGAGGGGCGACATTATAGCTCTGATAAACATGATATACTGACACAAGTTAAGTCAGCAAATTCGTGACTAAAAGGCAAAAGATTCCATGGAGAAAAAGCAGCAGCAGAAGAAGAAGAAGAAGAAGAAGGATTACCTTATTCCGGAGACCGTGGTTACACCCTGGGTGTGCGTAAGGTTAATGTGAAGGGACATAGTGAATTTTGGAGGGGGTCAGATTCTTGCATTAAAGGAGTGAAACAGAGGAGGAGGTGAAACGGAAAACGGTGATTGAGAGAGGAGAGAGGAAGACGTTAGCAATGACGAAATATTGCCGATCCCATGTCAAGTCGCTCATGCTTAAATCCAAGATACCAGCACATATCCTCGTGAAGTTTTGTCACCATTAATTCCCCTCAGCCCCCACCATCCCCCCACACCTTTCTGCTATGGCCACAGAGAAGACCTGCTTGGACTTTTCAGACATATAAAATCAAGCCCTTGCAAGGACATTGATGACGTTTTTCATCCCTGGAAACTGTACAGAAAATATGGCGGCAGGAAGCTCGCTAACTCGATGCTTATCTTGGGAACTGGAACTGTAGCACATTTCTCTCTCTCTCTCCCCCCCCCCCCCCCCCCCCCTCTAAACAATTTTCCTTTTCTACACATTTGTTTGAAGGATAATAAAGTGCACAATCTTCCTTTAAGTCGCCATCAGATCCGGTTTAATATACGATTTTTTTTTTTCATGCGAATGGCAGTTACAAAACGTACGTGTATTCAACATGGTACAAAACCGTTTATTATACCACAGAACCGTTAAGGGGGTAAACCAATACGGACCTTAAAATATTAATGTGGACTAAACCACGTAACTGATCTGTACTGCCCTTTTTTTTCTGATGATTTGATAGCTTCGGAACAAGCATCGTGACGGGCAAGTGATCATGGTCAGGTGCCAACGGACCCATTATGGGTAACACTGCTTCCTTCCCCAACATGATTATATCCATCAGTTAATACAACACGCTTGGCCAATTGCCGAAGGAAATACTCTGATTGCTGTGGAGTAGTTTTGTTGAACAGTGGAATTCATTACTGACTCAAGCGTTCTTGTGTGAACGAAATGACCCCCCATAAAAAATATAACTTCCAAACAGACATTGTGGCGAAGTAGTTAGTTCTCGGAACTTCTAGCTGGAAGATCGTAGGTTCGATTACCATAAGAGCCGTGTGGGAATTTTTCTGCCTCGACCGGCTCTAACCAGAGTTGAATTTTGCTGCGGCTTAATCGGGGGGGAAAACTCGGACCACACAGTCGAGTTTCATCACTCCACTGGAAGTGTCTCTGAGAGTGTTGCTCAAATTTCCTGACCAACAGAGCAGGTGTCCTGTATCTCTCGGGCCTGGTTGACGCCAGGATATGTTTTTAAAATTAAGCGTAGAGTACATCCCTGTTATGCAGTCTCAGACCGGGATGACGATACCGTAGCATCATCTTCATGTTCCTATTCTCATCGATCAGCATTAAAACAAAAACCATAAGAAACGAAAATAGCATTGAATACGACTAGAAGCATGAAGAGAGACGACTTGAATAGAGAATGGACAAGGGTTTCATTTCACTCGATGCACGCCTGCGTACAGGGAAGACGGGACAGTCCAAATGCATGCGAATTTTGGACGGGATTTACAAACGATGCCAGTTTCCTTGTTAGTACAAGATGGAAAAAGAC
>JADBJO010003609.1:202500-205000 GCA_016801955.1 Conus betulinus | reverse complement strand
AATTTACACAGAATTGTCTTTTACTGCTACTACTACTTACAGACTTCTCGACTTGCAGAGAGGAGCTACTTAAAACAAAAGTGCAGAGACCAAGGATTATTTCAACACAGTGTCTTCATGTTCTGTCTTTTTCCTCTGTGACGAGAATAATTTATCAGTCTGGCAGACGAGAGCGAAGGAGAGGAAAGGAAAAAAAAAGCAACTACAGACAGCCAAGCACAATTGAACTTTTGAGTACAACACTATGCGCAAGTGAACAAACAAGTAAACAAACAAACAAATAAAAACGAAACACACACACACACACACACACACACACACACACACACACACACACACACACACACACACAGCTGGTCCACAAGAGGAAGAATCTTGCATGCGATATGCATCCATCCATCATAAACTCCCTCCCGTCCTTTCCTGGTCTGTCACCCATGTACACTACCCTCCAAATTTCCCATTTTGTTTTTCTCTACCCTCTGCATCTGCCCCATCCTTACTTTTTAAAAATCTTTTCTTCCCTGGAGGACAGTTCAGGGTGATGCCCTGCACCTCTTGTTCAGAGACTGACCATGTCTACCCTTGGCTAGCACGTGAGTGATGAACTGTCTGCAATCTACATGTCTACCAGCACCCAATTAACTGTACTACACTATTGCTTCATGCATTGATCCTGTCCCACACCAGTAGGGCTTGATCGGGCATGGTGTTATGTTCTGACTGATGTTTTTGGGTTGTACATCCTGCTTTGCTTTGGTGACGATTATTGTTTCAGTATGTGATACTTGTCTGGAAGCATCGTGACTATTAAAAAAAAGGTGGGTACTTTATGTGCGGGGGAAAATGTCTATGGTTAAAATATGTAATATATTCAGGTATATATTTTTGCAAACTTTCACGTAGTGCGCGCGCGCGCGCGCGCGCGCGCGCGCGCGTGTGTGTGTGTGTGTGTGTGTGTGTGTGTGTGTGTGTGTGTTGCAAACAAGTAAAGGTAGCGTTACTATGTGCTTGCACAAGTAAATGTAGCGTTACTATCACTACACATATTTTTGCACAATATAATACAGCTTGTGATTAGTATGCTGGTAAATGAGACTGCAGCATCCTTGTGATAGGATGGGGCAGGCAGAAAAGGTTGGCACATACCGCTGTCTGTCCGGTCTTGTTTCACAAGGAACAGTTATGGGACTGGTAGAGCGCCTGACTCATCATTCTTGTTAACCTAAGGTTGTGAGTTCGAAACCACCTGGCCATTTTGTTACTGGGCAATGTTTTTAATGGTATAAAACTGATCCTTAATCCATTCATGATAAGTCCTTTGTATGAAACTAAAACCTTAGGTTCCGTGTATGAGCACATGCATTACATCATGCATACTCCTAAAATCCATCCAGCAATTGGGGAAGAGAAGGCCAGTTTTGACCATTGGTGTGGATGATATACATTTCCTTGCAACATATTCCCCTGGTGACATCAGAAGAGGTCACCCGGGTGACTAAAGAAAAAAAAAAGAGAAAACTGTGTGTTGCCCATAACCAAAGACAAAGCTTTGCTTGGGTGTAAATTGTGTGTTGAGCGACAGGAGAAAGCAGTTACCAAACGGTATTATGTTTGTGCTTGTGCGTGTTCTTTATTTTCATGTCATGCAATTTACCTATGTAGGGCGTTATTACTGAACCTGATCTGAGGCCAGCTTCATTTCCTTTGCCACTTTTCTTCACAAGACTAGAGACTGAGGTCGCCAGAGTGATTCCACAAAGACGAAATGCAAGTGCTGACAGACCTGGTTAAAGCACCTCCTTGACTGCTGGAGCTACTGCCCATGCATCCCATAATTCAGTCTTGCACAGAAAAAAATCCTGCGCCTATGCTGCTCTGTCATGTCTACAAGTTGACTGCTTTTTCTCCTTCAGAAGACACTTTAATGGCGAACTGAAGGTGTAATACGATTGTTCCCACAGCATGACCATAAGAAAGAAAGAAAGAAAGAAAAGTCTCTAAGGCCGCTGATATTTTTGCTCTATTCAGCCATATTCCTACTGCACCAGCTGATGTCCAGACACACAGCTAGCAGCATACAACAGTGCTAGGGCAGCGTGTGGGTAGGTAGCTGACTCTCTCACCACGACAGCCTGTCTTAAAGAAGATGACAGAACATGTCATCAGAGTATATGCGTTTATTTGTGTGTGTGTATGTGTGAGTGCACGTGTGTGCATGGATGCGTGCGTTCATGCGTGCGCGTGTATATGTGTGTACGTACGTGCACGTGCGCGCGAAAACGCGCGCGCGCGCGCGAGCGTGTGTGTATATGTCCGCGCGCGCGTTTCCTGTGTGTGTGTGTGTGTGTGTGCGTGCGCGCGCGCGCGCGCGTGCGTGCGTGCGTGCGTGCGTGCGTGCGTGCGTGCGTGTGTGTGCGTGTGTGTGTGTGTGTGTGTGTGTGTGTGTGTGTGTGAGCGCATGTGCGCGTGCGTGCGTGCGTGTGTGTGTGTGTGTGTG
>JADBJO010003609.1:180000-192500 GCA_016801955.1 Conus betulinus | reverse complement strand
AAAGTACTTGGCCGATCATTCTGAAAATTTGTAGGCATGTTCGTTATGGGTCACGGATGATGATGCCCGATGTTGTATTTTACCGTTATAGCCGTTACTAACGGCTGTAACGGCCCATAACAATTTTCTTCCTTATGGAAAATCTCAGAAAGTATTTGGCCGATCTGTCTGCAAATTTGTAGGTATGTTCATTATGGGTCATAGATGACGGCCTATGTTTACCCAAATAGTCGTTACTAACGGCTATAACGGCCCCAAACGGGTTTTCCTCTTTACGGAATATCTCATGATAATTCAGGATAAACTGGGAGTACGTTTCTATGCTTTGCATCTTGTTTTTGTTAGAGTAACCTATCCATTGATTGAGAATCATCTTGAAAATATGATGGATTTTTTTTTTGCATTTTTTTATTTAAAAAAAAAAAACTTGCTGTCATTGTCCTGTCTTACTGACTGCCAGTGACCGGTATTATCCTGGCACTTAACCATGTGCGAGTGACAGGCGGTGAAAATCTTGGCAGCGCGTCCATAAAAATTCGTCTCTTTTGTGGTTGCAAGATTCCACCCTCAACCCCGTTTACACTTGTAACGCTGCTTCTGTCCGAGTGAATGCCATATCTGTGTTGTTACATGTGAACACGGACGTTCTGCTCAAAATGAAAGATTAACACTGAATAGACCATCAGACTGATGTGTCTACATCCTGCTAAAGCAAGCTTTCCCCCTCCCCCATCAGCCGTGCCCCTGTCCAGCCGGATCTAAGCAGAGGGCAAAAAAACGACAGATGGCACATCAGAGGCACAGGTGTCCACCATGTCAAATGAATAATGGATCACAGTGCGAAGTTGTACCGTTAGTTCCAGACCTCCTCTACTTATCTGCACCAGCCTTCAATGGCTCCACTCTTGGTACACGTTTCTCTCTTCCCACGTTTTTGACAAAAGCGGTCCGATGGTTTCAGTTGACACAAACCCACACACGCAAGGCAAAGGATATGACCTCAGAAAAGGTATTTGTTTTTGAAACACATTTCCCTGTTCCCTCTAACTTTTAACAACTAACACAAAAAGGAGTAAACAAACATATTACCATAGAAGCAACCTTGGTACTCAAACGGTCATGCCAAGTGAAAATAAGTTGATTTGATATCCAGGGCAGCATTCCAGGAAGGGTATGAACGAGTGTGAGTGGTGATGCGTACAGCGGTGTCTTTTGCAGACTGAATACTGAGAGCCCATCACGAGGTCTTTGCATTTCAGCCCAGTTGGCATGTTTTGGATGGAGTGTTCGGCGGACGGCATTTAGAAGTCCAATACCATGGAAGAACAAATGCAAACTACCTGTGGGCTGTTTCTATGGTATGTAAATCCGCATGCACGTGTGACCTAAGAGCGACTGTGCGTGAACGTCAATGTGTGTGTGTGTGTGTGTGTGTGTGCGCGCGCGCGCGTGTGTGTGTGTGAGAGAGAGAGACAGGAGAGAGAAAGAGAGACAATGTATGTGTGTGTAAGAGAGAGAGAGAAAGAGAGAGTGAATGGTATGTGTGTGTATACCTGTGCCTGTTACATACTTCAGAAAAAAAAAAACCGCATAAAAGACAAAGGAAAGAAGATGCACAGAACTTTGTCAAAAATTAAGGTAAATCTTAATAGTGTAATTCTGCACAAACCCCGCTAATAAAGTAAGAAAAAAAACACCTGAATCAAATATCAAGAAATCACTGCACGGTACACTTTAAGAGAAGTAAGATCTAAATATATGTTGGGGATGGTATTACACACACACACACACATAATGTATATATATATTCATTATAAACAAAGCTTGCTCTCATGTCTTAAATAGAAGAAATAGGGGGAGATAAGCATCCATATCTGCAGTGGTAGATAATTCTGCCTAACTAATAGTATGTGCTTGAAAGGGTGAATGCGGAACAATAAATGCTTCTCAAAATGAGCCTTCAGCAAGCTTGTAGTCTCCAAGGCAGAGACAATCTCCAATGGTGAGGAAACTCACTACCATATAGCTTCTGGTCAGAAACCAATGGTGAGGAAACTCACTAACATATAGCTCCCTGGTCGGAAACCGGTATTTCGAAACCTGATTGTTTCTCTCCTCAGTGACCGCAGAAAAGTGGTGACTTGACTCCTCTGCCTCTTCGGTTTTAAGAAGAATGCTATCCCAGAAAAAGGCTGGTGTGCAATACCTTAGTGTGTTTGTTGAGTTTTAAAAAACACAACCAAAGGTGCCACCTAAGAAGCAAAAGAAAATCATGAAAGAGCAAAACAAGCTACATTTTCTTGTAAAAAGTAGAAAATATAAAAACAACCTTTTAAGACACAAGTGCTGAGGGCCAGTTCTTGGAATGAATCTACAAGGGACTAAATTACAATAAACTAATAAATTTCAAGGATAAGTAACCGAGCACCATTCCAGCAACTTGCAGAGCAGCTTGGTGTCGCAATGACTGCAAGAAATATTCAATTATAAACAAAGCTTGCTCTTATGTCTTAGATTGAAGAAATAGGGGGAGGTAAGCATTCACATCTGCAGTGGTAGATAATTCTGCCTAACTAACAGTATGTGCTTGAGAGGGTGTTGTTACTACTAGAACGTGATCATATGGATATTTATGTGCGGAGAAAATACGCTCAGTGATACCTATATTTCGTCACTTTGTACATACGGAGTACTGCGTGACGACCAGTTCCGTACTTCTATTTTTTTTTTTTGCAGGATCTATGAGCAATGTTCACGAGACTGGGAGGTAGGCAGATGGGAAGAAGACTTCAAAGGTGAGAGAGGGAAGGGAAAGGCTTCATGCACATAAGATAAGCTCTTACTGCTGATGCCAGGAAGAGGAGGAGAATCGTAGCAGAAAGGATGGAAGGTAGGACTGAGTGGATCTGACCTTTCCGGAGACGGTAGTGCATTGCTACCCATGTATTTTTAGTGGTGTGTTTTCTGTTTGTTTTTTATATTTTTGTAACCTATGCATAACATGTTTCTTTTCATGTCACATATGTTATTCATACAGTATTGTGACTTATACAACCTTATTTGACTGATGTGAGTGACTGACACATCCACGCATTACAATGAGCAGCTTCCCTCTGTCTTGATGGGTTAAATGTTTGTGAGTAAGACTCAGGAACGGTGCCTGGAATTTACTGCTTTAATCAATGTTGCAGTGAAAGCTATGCACGGCAAAAGCGTCCCTCACAACAACTTCGCTGCAACGAAAAACAAGAGACAAATGCTCAAATTGAATTATGGGGGAAAACTGTTGTTCAGATTTCACACAAAACAGACTTGCAAATATGTCTACACCTGTCTACTCTTCCCCAAACAAACTAATGTTCCTAAACGTTAGACACTGCGCACCATGACAGCGTGTGTAAGCGTGTACATGTGTGTGTGTGTGTGTGTGTGTGTGTGTGTGTGTGTGTGTGTATGCACAGGTGGCGTTGAAGTATTGCATATTGTATTTCTTTATTTGAGTTTCTTTGTGATGAATGTGAATGATCTTGATTACTCAGTGTTAGATTTTTGTCACTGAAAACAATGGGCATGCGAAGAACACATTGACACCTCAGGGCTCCAATTTAACTATTTTGTTCTTACCTGCACAGTTTCTTGGTGTTTCAGACGGCTACACGTGGTCCACTGTAAACCATTCAAAGTGGATCCCGAAAGTTACACGCAGAAGGCTTCTTTTCTTCATACAAAAGACGTTACCGGGAAGGATTACTTTCTGACCTGGCTTTCCCAGTACTTCGTTTTGCTGGAGTCCTGTTCACTCCTGCAGGTCACCAACTTCTTCTGAGCTCTTCAGTAACCGCGCACCACGAGAGAATTGTTCAGTTTACTAGGCTGCCCTCTCAGGTTACCATGTATGTCACTGTGTCATTGTCCACTGTTCAGTAAGGTCGGCCCATCGCCTGCACGTGCCCTTTGCAGGTGTGCCAACCACTGTGTGTGTGCTTCAAACATGACAGTTGGATGCTGTCAGTGACAAAAATAGTGTGAAAAACCATTGAGCCCCTGAACAGGAAGCAGACAGAAAGACAACAGATAGGTAATACATATGCAATTGTACTCCATCTAGTGAGAGTTGGTGCTATTTAGCCTCACCACTCCCGCCCACGCTTCTCCCATCTTCCCTCAATATCTCTGTTCATATCAGTATGATATCCAGTGACCCCACAAAATGCGTCACTTCCATGCTGCTGCAAAATTCTAACCTACTACTTCACCCCCATCCTCTCCTACTCTCCATTTTTCTTCGTCCCCATTTACGCCTCAGGGCAGAGTGAAGTTGTGATGGGGGGAAGGATGAAGGAGGGACAGGAACACATCAGACAAGACACTGTTGCGAGAAAGCAGTTAAACGCTACTTCGAAAAGATGTGTGTACATATGGTTCTAATATGTATCGAAACAAATCCTGGGTGAATGAAATTATAACCAATAGATCAGGTAAGTGGATATTGAAACTTTTTAAATGGCCAGGGACAGTGAAACACTTATGGTTAAGGTCATAAAGAGTAGGAACTGTATTGTCAGGGACAACCAAAAGTCGCTTTTAGTAACATTCCTGACCAACAACTGATACCCACGACAAGATGACTTGAAAACGATTACAACAATGACTTGGTACGCATGCCAAGGCGAAACACAGAATTAAAGTAATCCTATCTATTATGGCCAAATGGACATTCCTCATATTAACAAAGATTCTTCGACTTTTCTGTTGGACACACTGGCATGACCATGCCATTGAAACCAATCCATATAAGGGATTTAGCCTGGGAAAGCCACTTAACATTTAGCACGTTATTGCAGCAGTCTTGAAGACAAATAAAGTTTGCAGGCTTGCGGTTATCAACCTTGCTTATCGTCCAGTTCTAGAGTGTCTGTGGCGAGAAAGAATTCTGACATAAGAAGTTTGCGAAACACCCTTCTGATTAGGAGTCACCATCTTTTCAAGGAAAAATTTGTGACCTGATCTGTCCTAATAGGATTTAGACAGTGTGTTCATGTTTTTCCTGTTTATCCAAAGATATACACACTGAAGATAGTAACAGTGAGTATTGCTTTGTTTCTTCAAATCTAGTTGTGGTTGTTGAGCACAAATGTGACTTGTTTTTATGTCAGTCTGATTTGATGACGTCAACACACAGAATCTGTGCGCCCGTGATCAGCTCGCTGTCGACAGTTTTCAGCAGTCGACACTGGGCCAACTCGGAGGACACAGGTGACTGGTAATCATCACAGATATGACGTCACACAAAATTGTCTTTTACTGCTACTACTACTTACAGACTTCTCGACTTGCAAACAGGAGCCACATTAAACAAAAGTGCAAAGACCAAGGATTATATCAACACAGTGTCTCCATGTTCTCTCTTTTACTCTGTGACGAAAGTAATTTATCAGTCTGACAGACGGGAGCGAAGGAGAGGAGAGAAAAAAAGCAACTACAGACAGCCAAGCACAATTGAACTTTTGAGTACAACACTATGTGCAATTGAACAAACAAGTAAACAAACAAACAAATAAAAACGAAACACACACACACACACACACACACACACACACACACACACACACACACACAGCTGGTCCACAAGAGGAAGAATCTTGCATTTGATATGCAGCCATCCATCATAACTCCCCTCCCCTCCTTTTCCTTGTCTGTCACCCATGTACACTACCCTACCCTCGAAATTTCCCATTTTGTTTTTCTCTACCCTCTGCATCTGCCCCATCCTTTTTTTTTTTTATCTTTTCTTTCCTGGAGGACAGTTCAAAGTGATGCCCTGCACCTCTTGTTCAGAGACTGACCATGTCTGCCCTTGGCTAGCACGTGAGTGATGAACTGTCTGCAATCTACATGTCTACCAGCACCCAATTAACTGTACTACACTATTGCTTCATGCATTGATCCTGTCCCACACCAGTAGGGCTTGATCGGGCATGGTGTTATGTTCTGACTGATCCCGCTTGTACATCCCGCTTTGCATTGAAGACGATTTTTGCTTAAGTATGTGATTCATGTCTGGAAGTATCGTGACTGTTCAGAAAAGGTGGGTATTTCATGTGCGCGGGAAAATGTCTATGGTCAAAATATGTAAAATATTCAGGTATATATTTTTGCAACCTTCACGTAGTGTGTGTGCGTGCGTGCGTGCGTGCGTGCGTGGGTGTCTGTGTGTGTTGTGTGTGTGTGTGTGTGTGTGTGTGTGTGTGTGTGTGTGTGTGTGTGTGTGTGTGTGTGTGTGTGTGTGTGTGTGTGTGTGTGTAAACTACCTTGCAAACCAAGTAAATGTAGTATTACTATCACTTACACATAATTTTGCACAATATAACACAGCTTGTGATGAGTATGCGGGTAAATGAGACTGCAGCATCCTTGTGATAGGATGGGGCAGGCAGAAAAGGTTGGCACATACCGCTGTCTGTCCAGTCTTATTTCACAAGGAACAGTTATGGGACTGGCTGAGCGCCTGACTCGTCATTCTGGTTAACCTAAGGTTGTGAGTTCGAAACCACCTGGCCGTTTTGTTACTGGGGGCAATTCTTTTTTAATGGTGTTAAACTGATCCTTAATCCATTTCCTGAAACGTCCTTTGTATGAAACTAAAACCTTGGGTTCCGTGTATGAACACATGCATTACATCATGCACACTCATAAAATCTATCAAACAACTGCGGAAGAGATGGCCAGTTTGACCACTGGTGTGGATGACGTACATGCCCACAACATGCACACTGCGTGAAAACTCAGAAGAACGAAGGAAGAAAATTGAGTGACTGATGTTGTATGAATAACACTGACAACAACCGATCGTAGCTCCAACAGGCAGCTCTTCAGTTGGCTCAATCCGGACAAGCTGCCCCGTTGTGTAAACAAGAACACTGATTGTAAACCACTCAGAGCTTGGTGACGTTTAGCTAATAACTTGTCACACTACCGTTGACTTCAGCCACTTATAAACTTATCAATTTCATATTTTGAACCAATGCTATCTTACAGAGTTAAATTTTGGAATCTTGATGTAACATGTGCTGTTAGCGAGAAAGTTCGTTGGTTTTCTCTAGTTAAATTTCTTGAGGTATGACTGGTGTTCACGTTCAAAGTAATATCTAGCTACATGGGATTCGCTTGGAACTTGCAACGATAGCCATTGTCTGAATGGCTGTATTGCAATACGACAATACATAGCTGTTATCGTCCCCCCCCCCCTCCCCCCCGCCAACGCTCTCTCTCCCTCTCTCCCTCTCTCTCTCCCTCTCTGTCTGTCTCTCTCTCTCTCTCTCTCTCTCTCTCTCTCTCTCTCTCTCTCTGTGTGTGTGTGTGTGTGTGTGTGTGTGTGTGTGTGTGTGTGTGTGTGAGTCTGTGCATCATCCTGGACTTGGTGTGTCTATTTACTTCATTGTCATTTGTCTGTTTACAAAGTAACTCGATGCAAACAGTTCGTGGCTGGCTACATTCTTTGCAGCATATTCCTCTGGCGACATCAGAAGATGTCACCCGGGTGACTAAAGAAAAAAGGAGAAAGCTGTGTGTTGCCCATAACCAAAGAAAAAACTTGGCTTGGGTGTAAATTGTTGTGTATCGGCGTTACTTCCCCTGCATGCCATCTCTGTGTCCACAAGTAACAAATCCACGTGTCTCTATATCATGCCTGAAATTTGATAACTATCTTCCCTTTCTCCATTGTCTTACACTTTAATGGTAGACCGGCAATGTAATACGATCGTTTCCATTCCTCGATGAAAGACAGAAGGAAAGGGAGATAGACTTTAAGGAAGCCCACTATATTATTTGTTTTTCTCGGCATACCCAAGGTTAATCAATACACTGTCAGGCAGCTGCACGTGCGCACGTGACAAGCTGGTCACACGTCCGGAATGATCAGAATGCGGGTGTTGTCTTCGTTGACAGATGATGGATGCTTACGTTCTGATTTTAACTTTAGGATATACTTGTGTGTTCTTGGAACCATGATTCTATATTCAGTTTGATATAAATATTAAGACTGCAGTTGCAAATTACCTTGCACGCTTGTGTCGTTCTTAAACAAGACTCACGAGCTGAAAAAGTACTCGTGCAAGCCGCGTACAAGTTGGCTGCGCGCGCTACGGCACGCGCTGTCATATCGCAAGTGTGGACAGATGGCTGCAGACTTGCTGACTCGGCGCACGGTCCTGTCCCTCCCGTTTTATTCCCCGCCGTTGTTTTCATCCGTACTTTTTAAGTACTCACATTAGTTTCTCAGTATATCCTCAATGCTGTCGGCGCACATAAGCGCATCGTTCCCCAAAAATTTAACCATGTTTTGTTATTATAGCCTTGATTTTTTGACTTTACTAATTTTTGCTTTGTCTTATGTCATGTTTGCTTGCTTTTCTTTTATACATTTGGTCTTTATGTTCAACTGGAGGAAATCCTTTGTTGAACGAGACGCTGTTCTCCTTTTGCGAGAGAGATGGTGAGATTTTGTTGTCACTCAGGGGACTGGTGATTTTGTTTGTATTTACCTACCTGTATTTCAGTTACATAATATGTCGATTGCTGGGTACAGTAGCTTCTGTATACAGTTGTGTATTCCTGCCTCTACTTATAAAGTTATAACATGAGTAACTCTGTAAGGTTTTGTTTCAATGAACTGCCGTGGCCTAGCGGATCAAAAAAAGAGAGGAGGGATGTTTTTCACTATCTAAGAGAAAAGGCGTTCTCGGTGTATCTCTTACAGGATACCCATTTTGACCCCAAGCTTGAAGTGTGTATCAGAGCAGAATGGGGTTATGAAGCATATTTTGCATCATATATGTCTAATTTCAAGAGGTGTTGCGATACTGTTTAACAATAATTTTGAATTTTGTGTAAAGAAGGTTTACAAAGATACAGGTGGAAACTACATTTTTGCTGTCGTATCCATTTTGGATAATGATGTTGATTATTATTAGCCTGTATGGACCAAACCATGATGATCCTGATTTTTTTTGTTGAGTTAGAAGATCATATTAAGATGTTGGTGTTGAGAATGTTGTAATTGGAGGGACTGGAACCTGGTTCAAGATTTTTCAATGGATTATTTTAATTACAAGCATTATAACAATGTTAAAGCACAACAGCAAGTTGAAGACATGATGTTTAATCTAGATCTTACAGACAGATATATGGAGAATGTTGAATCCTGAGTTGAAAAGATACACATGGCACAGATCCTCTCCTCTGCAGCAAAGTAGACTTGATTTTTTTCTAGTTTCAGACTATGTGTCTACCTTCGTCACGGATGCAGATATTAAGGCAGGATACAGGACAGACCATTCAATGATTACTTACTGACTTTGACTTTAACCTTTGCTAGAGAAACTAAACGATACCCCTTCTGGAAATTTAATTGCTCTTTGTTGAAGGATACACAGTACATTGATGAAATTAACAAAATTAAAGCTGTGATAGAAGAGTACGCAGTACTGCCCCCTATTCGAGAGAACAACTACCATCTATTGAGCGTTCAGAAATTCAGTTTACAATTTCAGATCAACTGTTCCTAGACGTTTTATTAATGAAAATAAGAAGTAAAACCATAACATTTGCAACTGAAAAGAAACGCAGAAGTAACGAAAAGCAGAAGCGTTTAGAAGTGAATATTGAAAGTTAGAGAGAAAGGAACAGTTGACTGATGAAGAAAGACATGATTTAGAGCAGGACAAAGAGGAACTAGTTAAACTTAGGGAAGCTAAAATGCAGGGGGTTTTGATTCGATCACGAGCACGTTGGATATAGCAGAGGAGAAAAGGTCAATCAATATTTTTGCTCGCTTGAAAAAAGAAACTTCTTAAACAAAAATATGACAAAGTTAATATTAAATGATGGTTTTAGAAATATCTGATGTCGAAAGGATCCAACATGAAGTGAAGAAATTTTATGTAGAATGTGTACCGGTCAAAGGAAGTTGAGGATTGCGAAATTTTCTGAAATGGTTAACTACCTCATGTCCTAACAGACAACGAAAAGGTACAATTAGAAGGAGAAATATCTATGGATGAGGCTGGCTATGCACTTAAACAGATGAAAAACAATAAAAGCCCTGGATCAGACGGATTTACTGTTGAGTTCTTCAAATTTTTTTTGACATCACTTGGAACATTCATTGTGCGATCTTTAAATGAAGGTTTTAAACTAGGCGAGTTGTCCACCACACAAAAGGAAGGAATTATAGTGTGTATTCCTAAAGGGGATAAATCTCGAGATGCCATAAAAAACTGGAGGCCAATTACTCTTTTGAATGTTTGTTTATAAGATAGGGTCAGCATGTGTTGCGAATAGACTGAAAATGGTTCTTCCAAGTTTGATCAATGAAGACCAAACAGGATTTATGGTCAACAGATATATCGGAGATAACATTAGATTAATCTATGACTTAATGAACTACTTGGAAACACACCAACTACCTGGTTTGCTGTTATGTTTAGATTTCGAGAAAGCCTTCGATTCCCTTGACTGGGGATTTCATGAATAAAGTACTTGCAGCATTCGGTTTAGGACCAGATATTCGTAAATGGATAAGTACTTTCTATAACGATATCAAGTCAACTGTTCTTGTGAATGGACAGGCATCTGGTTGGTTTCCTGTGGGTCGTGGGTGCAGGCAGGGTGACCCATTCACCCTACATATTCATTTTGTGTGTGGAAATCCTTGCCATTATGTTGAGAGATAATAGAATTATAAAAGGGATCCAAATTAACAATACAGAACACAAAATTCACAATATGCGGACGATGCAGAAATTATGCTTGAAGGTGACAGAGTGTCTTTTGAGGAAACTCTGATAACAGTTGACAGGTTTGGAAGAAGAAAGTCAGGTTTGATATTAAACACAGAAAAAAAACAGTGCTATATGGCTTGGCAGTAGGAAAAATTCAACGATTTGCTATATGCAACATTTACGTATTCAGTGGAATCCACCACAGTTCAAAATTCTGGGTATCTTATTTACCAATGATCTTGCTTATTGTTCAGAAATAAACATGCAGGCTAGATTTCTTGAAATAAGAATGCTATATAAGGCATGGTTAAAGAGGCAGATTACTCCACTAGGCAGGGTGGCTATTTTAAAGTCTTTAATCTTGTCCAAACTAATTCATCTCTGGATGCTACTTCCAAATCCTCCCGATGATGTAATTAATGCTATTCAAAACTCAGTATTTCGATTTGTTTGGAATAGAAAAAGGGATCGTATAAATAGAAAAACTGTGGTTAAAAACGTAATGAATGGAGGACTTGGTGTGCCTAGAATAAAAGATATATTTTTGCATTAAAACTTGCATGGATTAGAAAAATAAGAACATCGTCTCACAAGTGGAAAAGCATTACTTTGGCAAGTTGTCCAAAAATATGTCATCTGGAAAAAAATTGGTTGTAGTCTTCCTCTAGGTCAATTATCCAGAAATAAATTTTGGGTTGATGTATTTTTGAGCATATAAAGAATTTGGCAAAAGGATTATATCTTGCATTTCCGAAGAAATTGCTTCCGAAAATATATTTTATAATGAAAACATTAAGATAAACAAAAAAAACCAATTTTTTATCAAAGCCTGTTCGACAAAAATATATACAAAATTGGACATGTAATGAAAGAAGATGGCACGCTTTTGGCATATAGAGAGTTCAATACAAATATGGGTTTTGCATTGATTTTATTTCGTACACTGGATTATTAAGGGAGGTAAACGCATATATTCGGAAAACTGCAGTAACAATGACAAATAACAAGCATGAAGAAATGTCTAAATTGTGGAAACTTATCTGTTCAGTCAGCAGAGGGGCACGTGTTTACTATGATGCCATTCTGTGTGACAACATAATCCCTACTTTTTGCAACAAATGGAATGAAAAACTTGACCAGCAATTGGAATGGAATATCATTTTTAAAAAGGTACAAAAAATAAAAGAAATAAAACTTAAATGGTTTCAGATACGAATCTACATCGTATATTGGGTACAAATATTGTGTTGTCAAAAATGAGAGTTGAACTGAGTGATCATTGTACTTTCTGTAATAGAGAAAGGGAAAACATTGAGCATCTGTTTTGGTTTTGTGAACACGCGGCACATTTTTGGCAACAACTTCAAGCAATAATGAAAGAGAAGTGTCAGCATGCAGCTTGTTTGAATTTGTCTGTTGAATTGGTATTATTTGGGCATGCAGATCATTTTAGAGGTGATGAAACCTTTGACTTCGTACTACTTCTGGGAAAAATATTTTATCTATAAATGCAAGTGCGAGAAAAAAAACTCCCAATTTTGATAAGCTTTCTACATTATTTAAAGACAAGATATAAGTTTGAACAACAAGTTGCGAAAAGCGTAAAGTCAAGTCAAAAACTGCATGAAAAATGGCAACTATACCAATCTTTAATAGAAGTGTAACTTTTAGAGATTTGATGTATATGCTTAGGGACGAGTCTGTCTCTATGTCACT
>JADBJO010003609.1:165000-177500 GCA_016801955.1 Conus betulinus | reverse complement strand
AAATTCCCAATTTTGCCTTTCTCCAACCCTCGCCCCATCCCCCAACTCCACCCACCCTAGCCCTCTTATCTTCGTTGTGCTCAATCGGCGACAGTTCAAAGTGACGTCTTGAACATCTTGTTCAGAAAAAAAAAAAAACTGACCACACCTCCCCTTGGCTTGCGCGTGAATGATGAACTGTCTTTGTTTACCACCTGCACCAGATTAACCCTACTACACTATTGCTGGAAGCAGTGATCATGTCGTACCCAGGTAAAGCTTCACCGGACATGGTGCCATATTTCTGAACAAAATTATTCTTTAGCTAATCATCTTGCTCCGTGCTTGATGTCAATGACTCTTTTTTTCTAGTATCCCACACATTCGTTGGTTCCAACACAAGCACTTCCCCTTCAGTTCAAAATTAACTTGTCTGAAAACAGCACAACCGTGGTAAGAAAAAGTGCGTAACTTCCCTGCAAAAGAAAGACGGACCCACAGATGGTGGGATAATGCCAGTGGTCAATGTCTGTAACATATTCAGATAGATATTTTCCCCATCCATTTAAGTTTTATGTTTGCAAGCAAGCAAAGTAATGGGATGGTTACTATTAATGGCGTCAATTAAGCGCAGTCAACACTGCTAGTATGAAAATAATCCGTCATTGAGAGACTGTATCGTCCTTGTAATGGGACTGGGCACACGGATGGAGCCACAAGGTATTACTCTATGTCATGTCTTGTTTTGCATGGAACTGTTTACGTTCATTCTTGTGAAAAAGTGTCATCTTTAAAGTCTAGTCAAAGTGCAATGTCTCTCTTCATAAAACATTTCATAACAACCTGTGAGTTTTAAAGCTGCAACAAGAGAATGAACAGCCAGTCAGTTCCAGTATTTAACAAATCATGGGTTTTATAAATTCCAGAAATGCTCTGATGTGGGGTTAAGATTGAACTGTTGAAACAACATCTGCTTATGGTGAGAATGTTCACTGATTTGATCTGAAGAAATTTGCTGTCTCTCCCTTTTAACACATTCAATGCTCTGTGAATAAGCGGAGGAATCGATTTCCAGTGCGAATTACTTTGGCTGCTGAGAGCTTCTAAAACTAGCTGAACCTGATTTACATGGAGCACCCTCGATAGACTATATCGAGCAGCTAATACTTCGTCCGCTACACCAGACAAGAAACGTGTACGGCGTTATAACGGCTGAAGGAACGTTTTACGAAAATGCAAATAGTACGTATGGTGAAACCAAGGTCTGAAAAGCAGGTTTTAGTTGTGTGTCTTTTTCTTGGCAATAGATTAACAGACTGCCAATAACAAGAATAAGTCACACATGAAATACCACAGAAGATACATAAGATACATCAGAAGATACGTAGGGCATGATTAATCTGTGCATTGCCCTTAACCATATCTGACAATGGAAACTGACAAGCACAGTGACACAATGCATCTTGAGCCAGTCAGAGCTGAAGAAATAGAGAGCAAATGCAGACAAGCTATGGAAAGGGATCTGATGTGCCCTCTTTGAAGTAACACAACTTTAAGTAAAACAAAAAATAAAGCTGTGCCAGTGTGCCCATGATGATAAAAACGAACCTCTACGAAATCAATGTGTTCTTCAACAATACCTATGTAAGTTAAAAAAATGATGATACAACCCAGACGGCGACATTTATTCGCAAAAGTCATTGAAACAGAGGGATGCGCCTGTCAAACAAGAAAAGGTCTTTTATTTTACAATGTCATCAACTGGTGTTAAAAATAGCTTCACATAGTCCTCCTTTAACCTTGGTTGTGGCCTTGTAAGTAAAGCTATCGCACAGAGAGAGAGAGAGAGAGAGAGAGAGAGAGAGAGAGAGAGAGAGGGAGGGGAGGAGAAAGACAGAGACAGAAACACAGTGACTCACACACACACACACACACACACACACACACACACACACACACACACACACACACACACGCACACACACACACACAACAGTCCCCATTCTTTGACTGCAGCCGGACACAACACTGTCAACTTAATGTCAACACTCTTGGTGGAAACGATGCTACAACCACGGGGAAATCCAGCGCCACGATTCTCCTGACTTCCCACTCCCTTTTCCTTTCTTTGAACATCACCATTCACCCACCCGCTTTCAACACCCCCCCCCCACACACCACACCTCCTCCACATCATCTTTCCACATTCAATCGTGTCTGTCTGTAGGAATGGGGTCAGAAATGTCCGTTACACATTACAGGAAGGAATGTGTAGACAGTGCTGAAATCCGTTTAACTGACGTCAGAGAGACTTGTGCTCCAGTTTACTGACTCTCTTCAAGCTGTCAGGACATATATCAGTTGTGTTTTATAGTTCGTTGCAATTTTCGGTGTGTGTGTGTGTGTGTGTGTGTGTGTGTGTGTGTGTGTGTGTGTGTGTGTGTGCGCGCGTGCGTGCGTACCTGCGTGCGTGCGTGCGTGCGTGCGCGCGCGTGTGTGTGTGTGTGTGTGTGTGTGTGTGTGTGTGTGTGTGTGTGTGTGTGTGTGTGTGTGAAGTCAAGCAAAATTTTTTATCATCAGATGGTATAGTGGATAAGCAGAATCTACCTTTTTCCCCCCATCAAACCATCTGCAAAACAAAACGAAAGAAATAGCGTGAAGAAAGCAAAGCAAAGCAAAGCAAAACAAAACAAACACACAACGGTATACAAACACACTGGAATATAGAAAATAAGGTGCAATGTCTACACCATGAAGAATTTGTAAACATTCGCCCCTTTCAGTACTATCTCTCACCCCTATGTCTGTGATGGTACTGATGGTACAATGGTACTCTCGCTCTCTCTCTCTCTCTCTCTCTCTCTCTCTCTCTCTCTCTCTCTCTCTCTCTGTGTGTGTGTACGCGCGCGTGCGCGCGCGGGCGCGTGTGTGTGTCTGTGTGTGTGTGTGTGTGTGTGGTGTGTGTGTGTGTGTGTGTGTGTGTGTGTGTGTGTGTGTGTGTGTGTGTGTGTGTGTGTGTGTGTGTGTGTGTGTGCAAGGCCAGCAAAGCTCACTGCCTTAAACAACATGGCAAGGCGGCTGTCATCAAACTTAACAAAGTTGTTGAAGACATTTCTCCGAACGCCACCTCCTCCATCGCGCCCACTCCCTACGCCATCCACCACATTCCACCCCCTGCCGTTCCTTTCTTCCACCCTCCCTGAACATACTTACATCTCTCTTATCTCTAAACCTCTTCCCATTCCTTCAAATCCCTCTGTCTCTCCACCCCCCCCCCCCCCCCCCCCCCCCCGCCTTTTATGTCAACGCCATCGCTAGACTTGAGGCCAGCACTGGATGCAACATGTTAAGGGAGGAGTGTGCGCAGAGTGCTGAAATCTGTTTTACTGACATGGGGACTTTGTGTTCCACTTTCTTGACTCTCTTCAACTTGTCACAACGTCCATCACGTGTCCAATGCAGTTTGTTGCAGACTCTCTCTCTCTCTCTCTCTCTCTCTCTCTCTCTCTCTCTCTCTCTATGTCTCCTCTCTCTGTATATGTCCCCCTCTCCCTCTCTGTCTCTCTCTCACTCTTTCGCAGTGTGTGCGTGCGTGTGTGTGTGTGTGTGTGTGTGTGTGTGTGTGTGTGTGTGTGTGTGTGTGTGTGTGTGTGTGTGTGTGTGTGTGCGTGCGTGCGTGTGTGTGCAGTGTGTGTGTGCGCGCGCGTGGTGCGTGCGTGCGTGTGTGAGTGGAGAGTGTGTGAGTGTGTGCGAGAGAGAGAGAGAGAGAGAGAGAGAGAGAGAGAGAGAGAGAGAGAGAGAGAGATTGTATACTTGTCTCTCATTCTCTTGACATAAGGTGCTTCACTGAACTTCGAGTTATAAAAGGAAACCTCTCTGTCTCCCCCCCATTTGTCTTTCTGTGTTTCTGTCTCTTTCTGTGTGGCTCTCTGTCTCTAAGTCTCTCTCTCTCTCTCTCTCTCCTCTCTCTCTCTCTCTCTCTCTCTCTCTCTCTCTCTCTCTCTCTCTCTCTCTCTCTCTCTCCGTGTCGTTAAATATCAGTTACAAAACTGCAGCTTCAATCTTTTGCTTGTTTATTTCCTTTTTTTTTTTCCCATTTTCTCTCCTCTCTCCCTACTCATTTGCCTTTAATAAACCTTTTCCCCGCTTTGCTGAGGCCGTTAACCCAAACAGAGGGCGGCTTGCTTTGGTTTGCCTCATCTTCCCCCCTGTCATCAGACTGTTAACCCAATCTGCATCATTTTCCGGCATCAAGCATGGAGAAAAGAAAACATTCCCTGATACCAGAGACGTTCATTATGGCAGCCCAGTGACGTGATGACCTGTTCAATTCAAAGATGAAAAAAAAAAAAGAAAGAAAACAGGCGGCACATCTATATACTTGATTCTGTGAGGAAATACCACACTGAAAGTGCTAGATGGTGCAGACCAGAATGCGTGGGCTTGTTGATTGATAAAGTGATGATGGGCAACACACATTTTTTTTTTACCTTAGAAACGTGTGAGAATACACAGCCATGGAATTTAGACCTCATTACAAAAGGATTAGATCGATTTCTCTCTCTCTCTCTCTCTCTCCTCTCTCTCTCTCTCTCTCTCTCTCTCTCTCTCTCCTCTCTCGCTCTCATCGGCTCTCCTGATGACGCGGTTTTTCGTTGATAAAAAATGGACAACAAAAGTGTGACCTTATATCTGCCATGAGGCTCATTACGGAGTAAATTAAACTCCCTCTCTCCGACGCGTCCTCGTCACACTCCACTTCTCTTTCTCCTCTCTTTCTTCACACACCATTCCCACACATGCACACACACACAACCCATCACACAACACGAGCCCACAACCCAAGTATAACAGCACAGTCAAACTCTCGCTCATTTCCTTCTCCTCTCTTCCTCGGGACTCTCTCATCTCTCGCCCACTCCTCTACACACAAAACACAAAGCAAAACAAACACCAAGGCATACACATGGCGAGGAACACACACACACAAACACACGACAGACAACATATTTAAGATAATATATATATATATATTATATAATAATATATGTGTGTGTGTTGTTGTGTGTGTGTTGGTGTGTGGTGTGGGTGTACCATAGTCCATAAAAATACATAATATAATATACATACCCACTTACTTTGCAGAATAACTTTGTGGTTGTTTTGGTGTGTTGTTCTCTTATACTCTCAACTCCGCCCCCCCCCCCTCCCTCGCCCCCCATGCAGTTCACCCTTTACAACCATTACCGCAACACGAAACTATGCGTGGTTATCCTTCATTGTTTGCTACAAACCCTTTTTTTTCCCCTCCCACAAAACAACAAAACAAACCCGTTTTTCCTTTTCCCCCTCATTAATTACAGTCATTACGTTTACGCATCAGACTGACGTCAATAGAGGTGATTTCCCAAAAAAAAAAAAAAAAAACGAAATGTTCGCCCCAAGCCAAGAAGTTGCCTGATAACTCTCTGGTGGAAGCACCCCTGCTCCTTGACTGCCGGCTTATAATTACGCCCTTCCCTCCTGGCAAACAAAATCAAATCCCATCATATGTGTGTCTAGCGGTCCTGAAAGCCATCTGATAATGTTACTACCTTTGCATTGTGCCCCTGCCTGAGACTTTGTCTTTATTTTCTTTCTTGTTTCCTTTCCCCTCGCCTTCACAAATGCCAACTGCTTTCAATGGCAAGAAACTGGAGGGCGTAATATGATTCTTCCTTTCTCTCTCTTTGTTCTTTCTTTGGGGGGTGTCTTTCTCTTTTCTTATTTGTATCCCTCTTTCCTTTCTCCGTCCTTTTTTTCCTACGGGGTGTATTGTCCATCCCCTCTTTCCTTCTTCCTTCTTTCTTTTTCTTTATTTTTTTTCCCTTTTTTCATCTCTCTCTTTTTCTTCCTTAACTCTCTTCCTTCTCTTGGGTTTTTTTTCATTTTCTCTCCTTCTTCTGCCTCACTTTTCTTTTTTTTATTTCTTCCTTTTTTTTTTCCCCCCATACGAAAGGTAAAGAGTACACTCCAACCCGCAACAACCTGACCAAACATAATATAACGGACAAAAAAAAAAAGAAAAAACAAGCTCTAATCAAGGCAGCTGAAGTTTCTTCCTCGTTAAAAAAAAATCAAGATCGGCGAAAGCGATAAGCGACGCCCGATCAAAAGATAGAAGATCCACACACACGGACCCCCCAAACAGGGACAGTAACGAACTTCCAACTGGGGGAAGGGGGGGGGTGGGGGGGGGGGAACACTGTGGGGGGTGGGCCACAGGGGGGTGGGCACCAGACACAAAACACGTCCCAGCCCACCCCAACGCCAAGAGTAGGAGATGATGTACAAAGAGAACAAGCGTCTGGTGCCGCAGCAAAAACAAAGCACACACAACATTAGCGCAAAAACAAAGACAGGCAAACCCAGCCCAAACACCCCCAAGGCCACAAGACACAAAACACAAAGAGAGCACAACAGCACTCTCCTGACAAAAAAAACGCGACGCATGATCGAGGGCCCGTTGTAACTTGGTGGACCTTGCTGAGAAAAGTGGTTGAGAAGGGTGGGGGAAATGGGGTGGCTCTGGGCGAGGGTGGGGTCTGTCTCTTTGGTCTGCGTCCTTCTTCCTTTTCCCTTCATTGTCTTTCTGGCGTCTGTCGGTCTGGTCTTTTGTCTTTCTGGGGTCCCGGGTGTCCTGCTGTGGTCCTGGGGGTCTGGGACAAAAGAGTATAGGACACCGGGGGCGCGGGCCACGTACGGAGGAAATTGCTGGGGCTGGCTGGTGCGTTTTTCTTTTCAATTGTAAGCTGAGGGGGGTGGGGAAGGTCACCATCAATAAGTGGGCTTCGTCCCGATGCTACTGCTGCTCTCTTGTACTCCTCGTTTGTTTCGCTCCGACTGTTCGCTCCGCTAAAGTCAAATCAACCAACAACGAAAAATACAAACTTAAAACTATACTACTTTTGAACACAAATCAAAGAGCTACAAAAATCATAAGGGAAAAAAACTATGAGAAACAAACAATACCCCACAACCCAAAGCCAACAAGTTTCAGGCCGGCGGGGTGTTTTACCTATCAAAAGTACCGAAAGGCATAGCATCCCTCTCCTGGCTTCCTGATTGCAAAAACAAGCAAAGACCACAGACCCCAAGCACAAAAACAAAGAAAAAGGCACCCCCTCCCCTATTGGGTCTTGTTCCTCCGTTCCCTCGCGTGCTGTGCGTGCATGCGTGCTTGTATGTATGGTGCGCACGCGCGCGCGCGTTTGTGTGTGTGTGTGTGTGTGTGTGTGCGTGTGCGTGTTGTGTGCGTGCGCGTGCGCGCACTTGCGCGCACATACGCGCGGTAAACGCGTGTGCACAGATGCATTTTCTTCCATTTTGTCTTCTTTCTTTCTGTATGAATTACCTATTTACCAAGGTCTGTGATCTGATCGGCGCAAGGTCAGCTGTATGCTGTTTAAAGATTTGTTCTTTCATGATGCTGGACTGGTGTCATCGACATGATTCCAGGCAGACATAGAAATTTGCTCAGAAGCGTGGACAAAGTTCTTGTGGAAGTGTCCTGGTAACTGCTGACGCCGTTGCCCCTTGCATCCCATCCGCATGACAAACTATGATGAAAACCATTTGCCCAACAGTCTTGCCTACATGTGAATGGCTCTTTTGCAAGAAACTTCAACGATAGACTGAAAGCGTAATACCATCACATACCATTACGAAGAAAAAAAAAGGGAAAGAAAGAAAGAAAAAGAAAGAAAATAAAGAAAGAGGGCAGAGGCACATCAGCATGGCGTTTTCAGATTAGTTAGGTCCACGTGGCTCATGCCAGTATGAAACGCCCGCTCAATAAGGAGAATGAACGGAACTCTTACAAGTACCTACCCTGGCTGATGCTCACGTTCTCTTTGTGTGATGGGTCGGACTCACACACACACACACACACACACACACACACACACACACACTCTCTCTCTCTCTCTCTCTCTCTCTCTCTCTCTCTCTCTCTCTCTCTCTCTCTCTCTCTCTCTCCTCCCTCCCTCCCTACCTACCTACCTACTTACCGTAACAAAAGATGAAACCACAGCGGCAGACGGCTTCATTATTAAATTATCTTTTTTTTTTTAGCAGAAATGGGAAATAGTTTTGTATGGGGGTGGATTTGCAACACAATGAACTCGTAACAAGGTCATTAGTGGTGCATCATTAGAAAACCCTGTAAACTGTGAACGGCAAAGACTAACACGTGTATAGATCAAAGAACAGGGTGGTAGCCCGAGAGCTTGTACAATGACGGAATATGCACAACACAGAAAGGTGCTTGTGGTGGTAGTGGATGTAACTGGGGTTTTCAAACCTTTGGTTTAGGCCTTATCGTGTTTGTCTTATTCACACACACACACACACACACACACACACACACACCACACACGCGCGCGCGCGCGCGCGCGCGCGCTCGCATTTACACAGATATATTAACATACTCTCACTCACTCTCTTTCTGTCTCTCTTTCTCTCTCTCTCTCTCTCTCTCTCTCTCTCTCTCTCTCTCTCTCTCTCTCTCTCTCTGTTTCTCTCTCCCTAAGGCTATCTCTCTTCAAGAGAAAGATAGACATATAATGGAATTGTACTGCCAGTAGTAAATGTTTAGAAACATCTGGGTATATATTTTTTCTACTCGTTTAAGCTTTACCTTGACCTGTAAAAATCTTGCAAGCAGGACCAACAGTGCGTTATTAAGCATCATGAAGAGGTTATGTTTGTTACAAAATTATTCCCTCACATTGTTTTCAAAGTTATTTGATGTTCAAATTCAAGCTGATACAATACAATGCTGAACTGTAGGGACTGAATGCTGCTGCTATCCATTGTGAAAAGCTTGATTTATATGCCTTGAATTAATTTCTTGGAGTTTCACCAAGGGCACTTAATGCTTTTGTCTATGGCGAAACAAATCGGTATCTTATCTATTTGCTGTCTGTAACTAAATGTATTCAAAACTGGTTAAACTTAACTCAAACGGCTGTTGAAAGACTACCATACAGGGCGTATAGAATGTTGTTAGAGCTGGATTGTAGAGGTAAGAAAAGTTGGGTGTCGAACGTTCGAAACAAATTGTATGAATATGGATTTGGTATGTGGCCTAGTCAAGGTGTCGGGGATGTCAAAGCCTTTATACAGGCATTTCGTGAAAGACTAATTGACTGCAGATGGCAAGACTGAGACTTCGTCGGAGATGTGAAAGCGCTTTATACAGGTATTTTGTGAAAGACTGATTGACTGCAGATGGCAAGACTGAGACTTTCACATTGACAATAGTGATAGATCCGATTTCTATAGAATGGTTTACATAGTGTGCCTAGCTACATATTAATGTCTGTTAATACAGCATGGACGTGTATGATGACAAAATTTTGTTTTGGTATTTCTGACATTTCCGTTCATCATTCTCTTTACAGACAATCACGGAATCGTCATCTTCTTCGTCAAGAGAAGATGAATATCATTTTGTACTCATTTGTCCAGAACTTTGTGATGTCAGAGAACAATTTATCCCACATAAAAGTTTCAAACAACCTTGCTTGTTTAAACTTGTTATCTTAATGTCGGCAACAAATGAACATATTGTATAAGCAACTTGTGTTGTATTTGAACAGCAGCATTCAAGAGAAGAAATCTGTATTTAACATAGTAAGTTAATAATTCCTGATACTTCGTATCTTTTCCATGTACACCCCCTTCTAAGGGACTGTGGTCTCTATGAATAAAATGTCAATGTCAGTGTCTCTCTCTCTCCCCTCTTGTTTAATCTCTCTGCTTTCAATGAAAGGAGAAGACAAATACAAAACAGAACCACTTTCTTCTTCTTTTGCTTGTATTTGCTTATCTTTCCTTTCTGCTAACCCCCTTCTCTGTTTTGTTTTAAACAATTCACTATTTTACATGGGCTCTTCGCCTAGTTTGTGGCTACCATGATTTTGCCGGCAAATCTTTTTTTCCCACAAAGTCTCTGTGTCTCGCATTGATGAAACTATTCCCGATATCACTCCATCTTGCCTGCCAGAGGTCTGATCTTTCTTCCTCTCCTCTCCTTCATCAGACACAAACCATGCTGGACCAATGACGCAACAGATTGGTCCCACACCATTATCCTCAAGAAAGAAAGAAAAACGTTCTTTCAGACAAAGCACTATGTTTTTCTCCTCTAGATAAGTCAGACCCTAACTTGCCACACAGATGCACACGCACGCCTTACAGGCATGACCCGTATGCACCATGACTACATCTTAACTGCTGTCCTGGAAGACAGCCGACTGATTCTTGATGTTATTTGCAATTTGAGATGTATTAATTTTCGCGTCTTAGCTCTATTTTCACTCAAGAGAAAAACGTGCCATTGAAACTGAAATCACACACTTGAGGTACAAAACTAAGATTCCCTTTTGTCAACAACATGCTGACCGGTAGATACACATTCTGACCACTAGTGACACTACGAGCCAAGGAAACACAAAACTCTGCAAATAATGATCAGCAACACTGTAGGGAGTCTTGAGTTCCAAACCTGTTTACACCTTTGCATGGTTTAACGGAAGTGCACGAGATCATACGGCCACCATGGCAAAGCGTAACAACAGGCAAAGGAAAGGAAGTCAGAAGATCGTAGAACGCTAATACTCATTCTGTCTGTCTCTCTGTCTCTTTCTCTGCCAGACTCTGTATCTCTGCCCTCTCTGTCTCTGTCTCTCTCTCCCATTGACTGAATCTTTATGCCCCACAGCCGGACTCACTCCCTCACACAATCTCTCTTTTTCTCTGCTACGAGGAACGTAAGAAAAGCAGATACTGAACACTATTACTTTGGTGTTTGTTTCCGTTCTCGGCTGTTTCCAATACAGTTCACCGTTTCACAATCTTACTTAACACGAGCTGTGAATGGTAACCTTCATTTGGCCTGCAACCTTTCCCCATGACATCAGACTGACGTCATCAGAGTGATCACACAAAAACGAAATGTCCACGTAAGCGCTGGCAGAAGCACTAGTTCGAACACCTGATGACTGCCGGAGTTACTGCCCTTGCACCGCACTGTTGTGTCGAGCAGTGATGAAACCATCCATTCTGGTTGGTACATTGTGCTTGCAAACTGACCGTTGTTTCTTCTTCACAAGAAGTTTTCATAGCGGACTGAAGTCGCAATATGATATTTCCCACACCATGACCGAGCCGTAGAAAGAAAGCAAGAAAAAAAAGGGTCTCAGGCAGCTGACTTTTCAAGTCACATCAGCCACAGTCTGGCTTCACAAACAGATGTGCAGACACGAACGACAGCATCCCTCACACATTCAGGAGAGCGTAGGCAGCTTTTGGATCGGTAGCTGAGAGACACTTGCTTTTTCCATTTTAATGAAATGCGCCATTTTATTTTACCCACCGCACAATGCTCCTTGTTTACAATGCTCCATATTTTTACATCGACGTTAAAGTCTAGAGGTTGGAGTATAAGAAGTTTACGACCAGACCATTTTGTGGTTTAAAAGCTCTGTACTTTTTTTTTTTTTTAACTTTATGTATCTTTTCTGTCTTATTTTGGTAAGCTGTCTCAGGTATTGTGAAAAAAACGGCATAACTCTCTCTCTCTCTCTCTCTCTCTCTCTCTCTCTCTCTCTCTCTCTCTCTCTCTCTCTCTGTGTGTGTGTGTGTGTGTGTGTGTGTGTGTGTGTGTGTGTGTGTGTGTGTGTGTGTGTCCCCGTTTTCAGCTTATTCTTTGTAGCCTATTTATCTCTGTCTTATTCCACTCTTTCTTTTTTCTAGCATGTGGACACTCTATGTCTTTAGAATGCTATTTATTCTTTGACAGATGTGGAAGCCACACAGCTTTCTAATCAAACCTAATATTCAGAGGAAAATCCCGTCTGTCTGTCTGTCTGTCTGACTGTGTGCGTACGTGCGTGCATGCGTGATTACGTTCATTTTCTTTGCAACCATTTCCCCTCACAACTTCGAATTGACATCACCAGAGTGATTCCACGCAGACAAAATGTCCGCATATATACTGGGAAAGCGGTGTGTTTGGAGCCCCTCCCTGACTGCTGGGGTTACTGCCCATGCATACCGTTATTGTGTCTTGCAGTGACGAAACCATGTGCCCACGTTGCTCCATCGTGCATGCAAGTAAATTATTCCTTCTCCTTCGCTAGACAGTCTAACAGCGGACTGATGTTACAATGCAATCTTTCTCACTCCATGACAAGAGAGAAAGAAAAAGGAAATAAAGGCTTTCTGGCGACTTCCATTATTTTTCTGTCCCAAATCAGCCATGCTCTGACTACATCAGTGTATGTACAGATATACACTCTTAAGAACATACCTCACAGACTCGTCAAATAAACTGATGTCTGGATAAGGAGCAGTCAAATGCTTGTTCTTTTTATTTTAAACTGAAAGAAATGCGTTTTTTTCGCTTTCAAATGCACTTCATTCACTCAGGTCAATATCTGAATGAATATTAAAGCATACAGTCTGGAGTTCCGGGT
>JADBJO010003609.1:150000-160000 GCA_016801955.1 Conus betulinus | reverse complement strand
GAGGCGCCACTTCATCTCTACACCCCCTTCCCGACACCGTCTTCCTTTTTTTCTTCCCTGCCCCTAATACTTAATTCCTAGCGGAATCAATCCACACTTAACATAATGCCAAGGCGCAGATTACACGCGTAGTAGGCAAGTCACGTCGTTTGCCTTCTTTCCTGTCCGGGAACAATGACGGACTGTGGGTGTAAACTCTCTGACGTCCAAAATTATGTTAGCAGGTTCGACGTTGCCTGTTTGATCAAAACCTTTTCTCAACAGTCCGTCTTCCCATTCAGATGGCTGGTTTGGTTTCTCTCATGTTCCACGCACAGCAAAACCCAGCTTCGTCTTGTCGTAGCTCCAGCACGGCAGTCCACTAGGTGAAATCAAATCAGGTCGCCAACAGGCCACTCACGATCACAGACACTGCACTGTTTCCGAATCACTCTGATGGTTGGATCTAGTTGCAAAGTGAGGCGACTGCAGGCGAAAATCTAGACAAATTTGAAAAATTATTGATAAAGCTCCGCCCTAAAAACGTTGACAAACGAATCACGAAACAAAATATGACACGCTTTGACCGCTTAGGTCTTCTTCAGGCAAGATACACTACACTCCGGACAACGAAAATGAACGAGCAATCACTTATTTTCGGTATATAGTCGTGTACGTGCGATCGTAATTCGGCAAACCTGAACATAAGTGTTTGCTTGTTCATTTTCGTTGTCCGAGTGTCGTGAATCTTACCTGAAGAAGACCCAAGAGGTCAAAACGAATCGTGTGTTGTCTTGTGATTCGTTTGCCAGCGGTTTTTTTTTTTTTTTTTTTTTTTTTTTTTTTTTTTTTTTATCAGAGCTTTATAACAATGATTCAAATTCACTTTGATGGTGTTCACTGGTGTCTGTTTCATCACTTATTAAGCCTCCTGCTGACAACTACAATTCTTAAGTCACCAAGTCAGAGAGGTCTACGGCTCCCTCCTCTACTCCTCCAGACTGTGACAAAATCCATCCAGCTTGAACTGAAGGAGTATTCTTTAGCACAGAATATGACATATTCAGTGTTCTTTGCTACATAACACCGTCATCTCTCTCCCGCTCCTTAACTCGCCATGCTTCGGGGATTTGCTTAAACAGGTCTCAAAAATGACAAACCACAGCGATGCTTTGCATTGTGGTGAGAGCGCTTCGTAGTGCTGGTCTTCTTTGGAGCACGGAATTTAACAGCTAAAATACCAATGATCTATTTCAGACTTTCTCAGATGACCTTAGAAAACTACAAATAAGTAGAAGATATAGAGGATGACTTCTCGATTTGTGTGCATGTTCTTAAAAAAAAAAGTACATTTTCATTTGTAAATAGCTTCTGTAATCTCAGTGCATCCAAGCAATTAACATCTGTTTCTGTCATGGCGCTATCCATATCACTTTTTTTGCTTTTCCAGAGATTGTGTGCCGTCGTCTGTAACTCATGTAGCGGAGAGGAGGGCTATACAAATGCCACCTGTGTACAACCAGACACGTGTAAATTTTGCATGACAGACAATTCGAATTATTATGCCTTCTTCTGCTCTACTGATAGAAAGGTTTGAATCTCAATGAAATAAATACGCTCTGAATTTTGCTCCTCCTCCAAGTTTTATGCTCGTTGAACTGACACAACTTCACAGACAGAGCACTCACCGAATTATGGTTTCTATGAAGAACAGCCGTCTGTTGATTATAACGTCATTAAAAAAAAACTGTTACCATGAAAACAGGGAGATTACTGACAGTATGTCAGCATGTTACAAACCCCAATATTACGCAGACACGTTTAGCACTAATACCGTCAATATTTTTATAGCCCTTTTGCCGGAAAGACAGGAAAGAGTATTGTCCACCATTTATAGGCCTTCTCTACATGGAGACAGGAACACTTGATGGCAAAATCAACAATTTTCGAAGCCCGCTTGTTAAGGAAACAGAAAGATAACTGAATGTCTGCAGCGTTCGTTGCCCTCTTGTCAGGGAGGTGAGGAGACGACTGACAGTAATATGATCAATTTCGAAAGCTCTCTTACTAGGGGGGACAGGAAAGGCACTAATGCCATTACTTTCAAAATGCTCTTGTCCGGAAGGTAGGAAGTCTGTAGCAGAGTTAACATTTCCCAAAGCCTGTTGTTAAGGAGGTAGGGCCATTGAAACTAGTGACAACAATTCTTGAAGTCCTCTTGGCTGGAAGATATTGAGTCTTTTGAATGTAAATTAAACAATTTTCGGATTCGGATTATCGGGTGGATAGCAAAATCACTGACTGTAATAGAACAATTTTCAAAGCCCTTTTGTTTGGGGGACAGAAATATAGCAATATCAATAATGTTCTAAGCTATTGTGTTATGAAGATGAGAAAATTATTAACAGCAATGTCAGCTAGTTCCAAAAACTTAAATCGTGGACGACTGTGCAATACAACTATCATCGATTTTCAGAACTCTATTGCCATGACATAGAAATAAACAGTACTGTAACGCCAACAGCTTCCAGAAGATGCAAACAACTGACAACTAAGCCAGCAATTTTTCAACATGAATGTGGTCACGAAGACAAGGCCACTGACAATAAAATCGTAATTTTAAAGCTCTCGCTCAAAAGAAAATGTAAATACTGTTGACAGCAAAGAGTCCGGATCGTGTTCGTCTTTTCGGACCTTACAGAATGCGGACAATGTCCCTACATTCAGGAATTCCCCACATAAATATTGCCCAGCTTTCATTCAGCACACACAAACGAAAGATCGTAACAGCACGAACCTTTAACCTACATCCTTCGTTAAGGCACATTCTGAAGCATTGTTGTATCATCGGCTGCTGCGGGCTAGTGCACGCGACACTACAAAGCCTGCGGTCGATTGGAAATCATTTGTCTAACGATGATCATCTCAATCCTGCATCATACTGGGCAATGAGGTGGGAAGGAAAGGGAAAGGGGGTGGAAGACGGGGTGAGGATGTTTCACGGTGTTCTCAACGTCTCCATGTATCGCACCTACCGCAAACCCTGGACTGTCCTGGCTAGTGACCTCTACCACTCTCTGGGGACTTAAACATGAGTAGTCCTCACACTTTTTCGCTGCCAAAGAGGTGAATAATCCCTTACCAATATGTGTGGGCCCCTCTGACCTTAGATTAGGGGATCTTCCAGTTTCGGGAGTCAGGAAAGCGCTTTTCCCTGCGGGCAGTTTTGTCACGGGAAAACGAAGCATGAGAGATGCGCTACCAAGTGAGTAGTCAACCAAAGTGCTCCGCATGTTTTCATCGAATCGTTTGAGGAGTTAATTCACAATCACTAGCCGTTCACTTAAAACGACGATGTCGCTTTAAACTGTTAGGGTACTTCTCGCTCGGCACAGAGCTGGAAAACGACCCGCAGTTTAGAAGAAAAAAAAAAAAAACTCATTCTACAACTGTAGCTTCAGGCAAAAGTCTGGTTTCCGCGATGTCGGCTAACTAGCTGTTCCTCTACCCGAAATGAAAGCATTTGAACTCCTGACAGTTTTAACTAAAGACTGCAGAGACTGAACAGAAAATGTGCCTTCGTACCATGTACTACTTACAGACACTCACGGAACATCACTTCCATCTTATTGTGCAATAATTACAAAACCCGGTTAACAAAACTACCACAGAGTCACAAACCTTAAAACACAATCTTAAATTTATGTGGTTCCCTCTCCCCTCCCTTCCCCCCAACTAAATGCGGTGTTTCAGGAATGGGTTGTGAAATGGAAAAAAAAGGCAAAACATTTGAAAGTATTGGCAGTAACAGATTGGCTGACTGCCTTAATAACACGGGCTGCTGACCAATTTTACAAGAGCCAGAGAGTGCTCAAACTATCGTCTGCAGTCCCCTTTGACTCCCACGGACAAACAATTTACGACTGGGTCTTGCGCGAATAGGCTGCCCAGACTGATCATGCTTAATGTAACTGTGAGCGCACAGACGCATTACAGTTAAACACACATCTGAGATGCAAAGTGTTACAATGAAAACCGGAGTCCTGTTCCCTTAGACGCTCGGTGGACGTTAAATGCTGACTGAAATGACTGACAAGAGCCGGCTCTAATCTTCCATTGAATTTCATCGTGGCTGAGGAGAGAGCGACTTTGCTAACACGTTTTAAGTAATTACTTCCCGCGGAAGATTGACAATTTATCTTCGTTTGATTTTTTTTTTTTACCGGCTTTTTTTTTCCTTCAACCCCAACAACATTCATAGATCTCTCTCTCTGTCTCTCAACTCTCTCTCTCTCTCAGAGGCTCTGCACCCACGCTCTCTTCTCGACTCTCCAAAATAATGCCAGTTCATTATAATTACCGTTGTCTTGAAGGGATAAAACTTTCGTTATCGTGGTTGTAAAAATCACAATATAGAACAGTCATCACGAAGATACACTTATCACGAAACAAATCATTGTTTATACAAAAAAAAAAAAAACTTCATGAAGGTTTTTTTTTTTTTCACCACAATATTGGTTATTGCTAGTGTTAGAAGCTTGAGAGGTAGCATACAGCTGATCAGATGGAAAGTGAGTTTAACGTGTATTGGCCAAGGCCGAATGGATACTCTTACCCAGACCGCAGTAATCTAGAGCGGTGAGGTGAAGGGTGGGTAGGCCACTGTCTGTTGGTGAGCTCTGTCAGCGTTACCGGAGGCCAGCCACACGACCCTTTCAGAGCAGTCCCACACGGACAGAAAGACAGCCCCAAATCTTCGGACTCGCCGACAAGTCTGCCTGTCCTGCGAAGTGAAAGTAGCCAACACGACGGGCTATGTACAAAATCAATCTAGAACAGAACCAATAATCTGTTGACAGGATTAATTCAGAAGATAAGCTCTGGCCACGCTGAGAGTGTCGGCTGCTCCGAGAATTTTGTTACATCCATTTTTTTGAATACAAGGGTGCTTCAAAATATGTCTTACGTCGTACGGGCAAACATACACTGCAAAATGGACACCTACGCCCAGTCTGAGTGCTGTGTATAATTTCAGTGTCTAGTCGAAAAATAACAGCTAATAGCTGCCGTATAACGTATTGTAGCTAAGCAAAAAAAGTGGAAAGAACTTCTGGAACTAGTTTCTGGTGAATGAGCCATTACACCAGATTAAACAGGAAACGAAAGTAATAGCAGAGAGAGATAAAAACAAATAAGTCAGAGTCAAAGAGAATTGTAGATGAGAGAAAATTACGAGCACAAGACTTTCAGAGAGCAGGGATAAAATTTACACTCGACAACATCACCCCCACCCGTTCCCATGCCTCTTACTCGCTCGCGTGCGCGCGCGCGTGTGTGTGTGCGAGCGTGCGTGCGTGTGTGTGTGTATGTGCACGTGCGCGTGCCTTCGCCCATGCACATAAGAGAGAGAGAGAGAGAGAGAGAGAGAGAGAGAGAGAGAGAGAGAGAGAGAGAGAGAGGGTGGATATACGGTGTATCCGTGTGCGTGTGCATGTAAGTGTGTGTGTGTATGCGTGCACATATGCCAGCCCGATTTAAACTTTGCACAAGGAGCGCGCACACATTATCTATGGCAGAAAAGCAATACGCAGAAAAAAGTTAATTCAAGTGTTCAGAAACTCTACCAAAGCATCAGCAGAATGGTCGATTGATCACTTAAGAACTTCGTAGGCGGACTAGGAAATTTCACACGTTATACGCCTGATGTGCTCCTAAAAATGCAGCCAACAGTTGCAATTCCAGCGCCAGTATATCACGACTTTTAATGCAAACCAGGCAAACTTGTAATCACTCGCCACAAAAACTTTCCCTCTGGCAGCGAAACGCACTCCGCACAGAACGAAAGACTTCCTCGCTCGAGTTTTAAAATTTAGCACTTAATAGAAGACAGGATTTTGTATTTCCCGGAATCGGTTAATATTCACAATGACGCACGCGAGTTTTATTCGTTGAAAATAAACACCTGCACGATCAAATCAAAATAATAATCAATTAAGAAATTGAGAATAAAGATAAGCTGACGTGAGAGCGCGTTGTCGACATCTACGTTGAATAAACAGTCTCTCCGAAAATGGCTTTTCACATTTTTCTTTGCTTATTCATTTTTTTTTTTTCTTGCTCTGTGTGCTTCATGTATTGAGGGGCACCTGCGAAAGGTCCTCACTGCCCCCCCCCCCCCCCCCCTCTCTCTCTCTCTACACACACACGCGCGCGCGCGCGCGCGCGCGCACGCACGCACGCACGCGCACACGCAAGCACACACATATAATATACATATCTATCTATCTATCTATCTGTCTGTCTATCTATCTATCTACGTGTGTGTGTGTGTGTTGTAGGGGGGGGGGGGGGGGGGGGGAGGGGAGAGAGAGAGAGAGAGAGAGAGAGAGAGAGAGAGAGAGAGAGATGTTTGAATGTATACAAATGAGCAATAAAGTTAGTAATTGCTAATTTGTTAATAATTGCTAGTTAAAAATTAAAACGAGTGAAAGCGTTACACAGACGATTTTTTTTACTGTCCTTTTCCCATTAAACCCACATCTGTCTTTTAAAGTGATATATCCTGGGTGAGACGGATTTTGATGTTTGCTTCACTCCCTTTTTGGAAAGTGAAGACAGTTGAGCCAATGTTTAAGAGGAACAGTAAATCAAGTGGAAGCACTACTATCCTATTTTTTGCATGTCCTCTATGAACCTGTGAGCTTCAAGGTCGTGGAGGGGTGTCTTGTGTTTCGAACTTAGGAACGGTTTTGAGTAATAATATTAATTGTTATCAATTTGTATCCCTAGGTACTGGCCTCCTAAGGCAATATCTTTTACATTTCTGCCTTTTTAATTTCGGACAAATTTAAGTCTACCATCTTATTCGTATTTCTGATTTTCCTCTTCACTCAGTGGTGTTATATCTTTTCCCTGTTTTGTCTTGTTTTTCCTTCATAGTTTCTTCTTTTCTTCTTCTTCTTCTTTTTCTTCTTTTTTCTTCTTCTTCTTCTTGTTGACTGTTCGTGTATGCCGGAAGAGTTGCTCGATTTTCAAGAGTTTCCTTTTTCTTATACAAGTGTCTCTCGCTCAGCAGGTAACCGGGATCCCCGAGCAAGCCTGATGAGCTCTTCACTAGAGCGAATCATCTGGCGATTACTGGACCTACTGACCCCCTTTTAAGAGGAACAGTAAAGTCAGTGAAAGCACTACTCAGAGAATGATTTATTCACATGCCCCCTTCTCCTTCTAAGCGAAGCTTCCTTTCAAGCTTTAAATTGTAAATAGGTGTTTTTTTTTTTTGTTGTTGTGGCGTTTTTTTTTTGGCGTGCTTCAGTTTCTTTCCAGAAAATAATATCATTTGGGCCAAGGTTTTACAAGCGCTGGGGTAAAACAAACGCAGGCAATTAATGCCTCTGTCTCAATGAGAACGACTTCCTACGGGTGTGCAGAAGGGAGGTGGGAGAAGTGTGTGGGGCTGAAGAGTAGAGCGTTAGCTTGTAAATAACAACCCTTTACTGGCAGCATGTGGTCAACAGCGAATTCTGTTGTGTGAACAGACGCGTTCTCTCTCTCTCTCTCTCTCTCTCTCTCTCTCTCTCTCTCTCTCTCTCTCTCTCTCTCTCACCTATTTAACCAGACACCATCCAGTAATAAGCCTGATTAGCTCTCAACAGAGCAAAATAGCAGTCACTTGCTGGTCTCCATTTTGGTAAAAAAAAAACAAAAACAAAACAAAACAAAAAAAACAAAGAAACAAAACAACAACAACAACCAAACCCCCCCAAACAAAACAGAGCTAACAAACAAACAATCAAATCCGAAAACAGTAAACTTGCACAGCTTTCTTACTGGAGTGTATTTTTGTTCAAGCCCGTTTCTACTTATGTCAGTCATTCAAAGATACGTTTTTTTTTTTTTTTTTTTTTTTTTTTTTTTTTTTTTTTTTTTAAGTGGGGTGAGGAGTTTCAATGTTGGCTTCACTCTGACCTGATTGCCAACCACGATTACTTAGGTTTATGACCTAGGTTCAAGTTTTTTTTAGAATGGAATGAGTATATATATATATATATACATATATATATATATATATATATATATATATATATATATATATATATATAGTGATGAAGAATAGTCGTCACACCATCCACATGAATATATGTTTGTATACGAGCGTGCGCATGCAAGTGTGTTTGTTGAGAGAGAGAGAGAGAGAGAGAGAGAGAGAGAGAGAGAGAGAGAGAGAGAGAGAGGGGGAGAGAGAGAGAGAGAGAGAGAGAGAGAGGGAGAGAGAGAGAGAGAGAGAGAGAGAGAGGAGACAGGTTTAAGCAGACAGACACATTGGAACAGAGTGTCTGCCATCAATCATTTCCTAACCCCCCGGGAACATTGGAACAGAGTTCCCCCCCCCCCCCCCCCCCCCCCCCCCCCCCCCCCCCCCCCCGCCCCCCTTTCGGTTTTTAGCCAGCAATTGCCACAGCACTCGGTGTTCCGCTGGAACTCAATACGTTGTTCTCAAATCCAGGCTCAGACCAGAAAGCAAAACCATGGAAGAATAAGCACGTCTATTTGTGCTCATCCATTAGGAAAACAAGTTCTACAAGATCCCAGGGTCCTGGAGAAAATTGGGGTTTGATTGCCCTTTTGACAGGTGACAAATGCCATCCACGCTTGCCACACGTTAAAAACACCTATCTAGAGAGATTATCTGTTTTCTTTCCGCCCCGTCATCTTCGAAAATGTTTCAGATTGAGAGAGAGAGAGAGGGGGGGGGGGGAAGGAGGAGCTGGAAGGGCAGAAACAGCAGGAAGGAGAGAGAGAGAGAGAGAGAGAGAGAGAGAGAGAGAGAGAGAGAGAGAGAGAGAGAGAGAGAGAATCTCTTATGCTTTTGACGACTTACTGACAACCACGGGAAATCTATTAGTTCGTTATTCAGACAACTGATAGTTATGGCTTCTTTAACTTCTACTCTGGTAAAAAGGCGATAGGATTTAAATGACACTTTGTCAAGGGAAATGAAAGTGTCAAGGAAATATAAAGAGGATGTCATTCCAGCATGGAAAACGCTATAATACTGCTAAAAAAAAGCAACAGAAAGATCAGTCCTTCATGTTCCAAGGAGTGGGGCAAGCGATACAAAAAGCGGTCCCGGGTCTTACGTTCAAACCTTATATATCAGTAATGAAGGAAAAAGACAACATTTGTTCCCATGCTAATGCGTAGCACTGAACTTAACGCTCTTCGCGGTACCCTTTCGACAGACGCACATGGAGAAAAGGTCCAGACAGAACAAACAACAAGGTCGGCCTCTACACCACCCCTACCCTACATATGCATGCAGCACCAACAGATCAAGAACATGAATGTACTGACGCATATCCATGTTCAGGTCAACTCTGGACGGGTGAGGCCTAACAAAGCTGCACATCGTCACACAGAACACAGAGACAGACGCACACAAATTCAGTTAATTTGGAGATGGTGGACTTGAAAGGATATATGTTCAGTGACGCAGAAGAAAAAATGGGAGCAGTAGTTCCCCCCCCCCCCCCCCCCCCCCCCCCCCCCCCCTTTTTTTTTTTTTTTTTTTTTTTTTTTTTTTTTTGAGAGCAAACACACCGACAGCGCTTCCTACCAAAAAGTGAATGTTACTGGTTTTGATAAATAAGGGGTATGGGTGAGGAGGGCGGCGGGGGTGGGGTGGGGGCGGAGTTTGGTGGGAGTCATGACGGGCATAACAGACCTGTCCCGGAAAAGTAAATCAGAGATGATTACGCTTTATCTTTCCATTGCAAACAGGACTATTTTTTCTCAATTAACAGGTGGGTAACTCTTGCTCCCACAAGAAAACATAACTCCAAAGGAATAACATGACAGCACAGAGCACACACAACAAACAAGGGAACATCCCCATGTTTCCTTGGTTGTTGTGTGTGCTCTGTGCTGTCATGTCTGTTAGGCGATGCGGTGTCGTAAGCAGCATTCCTTTGGAGTTATGTTTTCTTGTGGGAGCAAGAGGTACCCTACTTGTCAGTTGTTT
>JADBJO010003609.1:132500-140000 GCA_016801955.1 Conus betulinus | reverse complement strand
GGACTTACATAAAATCTTCCTTTGGGCTAATCCCTCCCATTCCTCACGTGCCATCAAAGAACAGTCAAGATGTATGGGGGATTCAACAGTTCATCATACGTTGATTCATGATTTGGTCTGAAAGCCTCTGATATCTCAACCACAGATAAATTCAATTATTATTAAGGAGGAAAAGAGTCTGGAACGAAAATGTAGACATTACAACTTCCTGGTATGGTGTCGAACAGGACAAGACTGGAAACTAAATGTACGACACACATTTGCTATCCGCAGCAGCACACACACATCAGAAAAATGTTTTCAAAAGTCGTTTTGATTAGAGAGCAGAAATGAGTTTGATTTCCGATGGAATAATGGATAAAAACGAAACTCTCTTGACCCAGCAGGTAAGCTCGAGGGAGATTCACGTCACGCTTCCTGTGCCTCTCCTTTCTTATTGCCGGTATATGTGACAGTCTGCCCCCCCCCCCCCCCCCCCCCCCCCCACCCCCCACACACACACACACCTCTCTCTCTCGCGCTCTGTGTGTGTGGTGTGTGTGTGTGTGTGTGTGTGTGTGTGTGTGTGGTGTGTGTGTGTGTGTGTGTGTGTGTGTGTGCTGTGCTTGCATGCGCGCGCGCGCGCGGCGCGTGTGAGTAAGCGCCCGGGCAAATGTGTATATGCGTGCCAAACAAGAGAGAGAGAGAGATAGAGAGAGAGAGAGAGAGAGAGAGACAGACAGACAGACAGACAGACAAACAGAGAGAGAGAGACAGACAGACAGACAGAAAGCGCGTGCGTGCATGTGTCCTTGCACGCGCGCCTATATGAGCGTGCGCGCGCGGGTGTGTGTGTGTGTGTGTGTGTGTGTGTGTGTGTGTGTGTGTGTGTGTGTGTGGTGTGTGTCTTTCCAACCAGTTAAATCACTCTGTATATAATATTCATATGAAATATTGTTTCAAAACATATTGCTAAACGTTCATACACGCCGCTCTCACCCAATGGTCTGCAATAGCCAGTTTCAAAACAAAGCCAAGGGAACTCTGCCTCCAGAAACACCACACTCATAAACATTCTTCATGTCGACATCGCTAGACAGCAGAGGACCCACGAGTTCAGCAGAGAAGAGTGGAAATTGTCCATCATTGAGGAGGTCGTCAGGGCGAACAACCCACCGCATCCTCTGTCTGTTCAATTAGTGGCCCGGGCGGCTTGCAATCTCTCTTTGTGGACTGGAGCTCTATGCTAGGACGGCAGCGTGACGGTGATAAACGAGAAGCGTCTCCATTCCGCGGATCTGTTTCCTATCACACAGATAGAACAGGCCAGTACAATTTTTCTCTCCACATCCAGTGGGAGTGATCAGAGTTAGAGCCAATGAAGAATGAGTTCCATTTGAAGGCTTTGACAGTGAGACTCTGATCGCTTGGATTGATATAGTTCCCACGATTAGTTTCACCTGGTCGCTGACTCTAGGTAGCCCAAGAACCAAGGTCTTTAGCAAAGATGATTTGAATATAAAAAAGAAAAGACATGGTCAACTGGAAGAAACCATATGGACAGCATGACAGCTGACCTCCCCACCCCCACCCTCTCTCTCTCTCTCTCTCTCTCTCTCTCTCTCTCTCTCTCTCCGACACAAGTATTTCAGCCCTGAACTTCTTACGCTGTAAGGGGGGCCAGGTTGCATCCATGACATGACTCCTAGTAACCTTCTCCTGTAGTAATTCCTCTCCTGGAGCTTCCTGGATTCAAACCAACAACATCAGGACGGGTGGGTCTTGCCTTTGACGACGAATCTATTATCCATAATGCAATATAACACTTGTTCTAAGTTGGGACACTTAAGTTCTATCACATTTACTTTATTGTTCCGCGACCCCATCCTGTTAGGCCTCTTTAAAGCTGCCACCGTCAATGCCAGCATTTTGTCCATGTTAATCTAACACAACATAGAAACAATACAAATAGGCAAATGACACAAAAAGACAAGCAAACACAAACAAAAAAGACAAACAAAACATAATCAGAAACTAACTAATCATCCGGTATTCACAGATCACATTCATTAGTTTATAACAAAGTCGTGGCTTACTTCTAAACATTTTTGGAAAGGTACGTTTTGGGGGTTGATGTTGGTAAGCTGCAAGGAACGTTAGAAAGAAATACAAGACAAGCCCATGCTGTTTACACCCAACACCAAGAAGACAGACGAGGATCAAGTCAGCAGAAAATGCTAGAGGACAGCCGACCAGTGCAAATCATTCTGTTCCACATCACTGCAAACGTCTCCAACCGTCTGGGCGAACACAACACTGCGTCCTGTCTTTCCCTTCGGTCAGTTGACGGTTCTCTCACTACCGCCTGACGCTATCCAGACCAGCTGAAGAGGTCGATGTCCTTTCAGCGTGCACGATAAGGAGAAGTGACTAGCCTTCACAGATTTGTTTTCTGCACCAACACGCCCACCAACAAACTTTCCCTTTTGGTTCAACGTGGATGACAGAACAGCGGCGAAGTCACCGGGGAAATAATCCTATACGTCTTGACCCAGCAGGTAAGCCCCAGGAAATTCAGGCCACGCTTCCCATGTCTCTTGTTTCTTATTGCCAATAATCTAATTCATGTCCATGATTGATGGGTTCGAGTCGTCTTCACCCGCTGGTTCCACTGACAAATTTCACCACCACTGTCATCTCGCCACACACAACAACCAACATCTGAAGCGAAGCAAACTTAGATTACAACATCAAGATAATTAGTCTAAACCCACCCTGAAAGAAGAAAATATACAACGACATGCATAAACAATATCCCATTCATTAACTAACTGAAGTTGACCGTTAAATTCTATTAGTTCACAAAGTTTTGAAAGCACGTTCTTCGGTTGTAGAAGCAGACCTCGCCAGGGTGGGTTCATGGTTAACAATTCCACATTCCGCAGTAAAGCCCCAGACAAATCACTGTCATTCATATTCATGTCACCGGGCAGACGTTTGCCCGTTCCCATACACAATGCTAAAAACAACAGGGTCCTAGAGATCATCCATTCCCGAACACCCTACACGTCGACCAACCGTTGAGGCGAGAAAAACAGACCACCCTACGTCTGCCGGCTCGGCCGATGGATGGCCCTCGGAGGTGAAATCTGTCCAGACTCACTACAGGGTTTTGTGCCTGAATATAACTTAACAATGCTGATTAACGAGAGAGCTGTCTCGCTTACGCATCTGTTTTTTAATTATGAAAGGAACACGCCTATATAATCCCCTCCTGTTTAGATCCACCAAGGATGATTAGTCTTGGTGTTACTGAAGAATGAATCCAATTTAGGAGCAGTAACAATGGGAATCGTTTTCGCTTATCGGTAGAAATAACCCATTTTGTCACGTTTGCCTTTTTGTTTGACCAGCGAGACTCTCCGTCACTATTGCCTACATCATCGGCAGGGACAGCCATAAGAGCAACCACAAGAACAACAAAAGTCTCAAGTAATGAGGAAATAAGCGAAGCACAAAATCACATCGACAACAATTTATCTATCAACATCAATTAGGATGATATTTCTCAAACCACATTTAAATTCAGGAGCATCAACAATAGCAAAGACAGCAACAGCAAAACCCATTTCTTCTACTCTCTACGGTGAAGTCGTTGCAGAGTCGGTGAATTCAACCAAGAATAATAAGTAAGCAACATAGCCCTAAAATAATCCCTTTCCAACGTTTCCAGCGCGGACGTTTGACAGCTGTTATCGACGAACCGAATATTGCATTATTTACTTGTTGGCTCTGTCAGTCTATGTCTTTGATTGTTGTTATCATCATCATTATCATTATCATTATTATCAGTATTATTATCATATTTTATTATTACTATTATTATATTGTTATCGTTATTGTATTGTTATCACTATCAATATAATTATAATCATTATTAAGAGTAAATACACAGCGCCTATACGCGGTTTGAGACCAAGCTTTAAGTGTTTTTCAGTCCACGGTCACCTTTACACAACGGGTTGCCTACTTGGGTAGAGCCGACTGAAAAGCTGCCTGCTAGCGCTTCATTCAGTCATTTCCCCGGGTGATTTATTCTCATCAGTCATTCTTTCATTCCTTCAATGCATGCCGTGTGCATACGTGTCATCCATACCAATGCGGCAATGGCCTTCTCTTCCGTAAGTTAGTAATAGGATTTTACTTTTTCGCAAGATCTTATGCGCGCGTTCACACACAGAACCTTGGATTGTACTCTCATACGAAGGACTTCCGGAAAACAGAGTCAGTATCAAAGTTAACTCCGAGGAAAAAAAAGTCCTGTAATACCAGAATATCCGGTGGAGATTCGAACATACCACTCCAGGATCACCAGGATCGCGAGTCCAGTGCTCTACCAACTGAGCCATTGTGTCCAAGTACCAGGAATCAAGCTGACTGATGAGAAGAATGTTTCTTCCACAGATTTGTTTTCCATCCTCCTTTAAAAAGAAGGGGGAAAAAACCCCACGCCAGAGAAAAGGCACTCCTTGTCAGAATCAACGCGAATGATAGGAGTCAAACAACCAGAGAGTGGATTCCACTTAGGTTCTACGGCCATGAAACTAATTGTTTCCACTCACTGGCCCCGGTGAATCGTTTTAAACACCACTGGCATTTACTTCTATTTCTGGGATTTGAGGCTCCAACAACCAACATCCACAACTTACTAAACCTGAAGAAGTATGGGAGCATAGCAGCGTCATAACGCATTGCATTCTAGGAAAGCAGTGATAACTGGGAAATCAGTCATTTTTTTTGTTGTTACCCTTAGAGATGAAAATTGTTTTCCATGTTTCCCCGCGAAAAGCACCCCCCCCCCCCCCCCCCCCCCCCCCCCCCCCCCCCCCCCCCCCAAGCTGCTCCCAGGAAAGCAGCGATAGTAGAGAAAACAGCTTTTATCGATGATACACATAACAGCTATCGGGAAAAAAGTTATTATCTAATATCTGTGGACTACGACTGTCACCTTGACTCTCACTTCTAGGTTTCGGGGCAGTAATACCAGTGCGCATGGCCAGGTCTGGAATGACAGGAAAAACAGCGATAACAACTCATTTGCCTGTTGTCACTGTTTTCCTCACGACTAAAGTAATGTTTCTCCGGAGAAACCAGAGAAGCGGGAGAACAAACATCGTCTCACAAAAGAGCGAGGAAACGATTGCCATCCTCGGAGAAATCAGGGGAACGAGTTAATATCCTTAGGGTAAAACGAGGAAACCTCTCATCATCCTGTGGAAAAAAAGAAAGCAAAAAAAAAAAATTTGTGATCTTTCGCAATAACAGTGATGTGAATGATTTTCCTACTTTCGCCATTTTTTGTGCAGGACTTGTCGTCTTGAGGAAAACATGAAAAACAGCAGTAATCGCCTTTTGACGTTAGCACGCTGTCATAAATCAAAACATTAAAAAAACAATACACACTATCTGCCTCTAATCAAGCAGCAATCGAAACATAAAATTTACGCCAGTTTTATACAATGGTAAAAGTGTGTTTGAAGCACACACACACACACACACACACACACACACACACACACACACACACACACACACACACATACGTACGCATGTACGCGCGCGCTTGCACACACACACACACACACACACACACACACACACACACACACACACACACATACGTACGCATGTACGCGCGCGCGTGCACACACACACACACACACACACACACACACACACACACACACACAGTGAATGTAAACAATGATCAATCAATTGTCAGCTACGGTCACCCATTACGTTTACACCCATGCAAGATCTTGAGTTTAAATACAAATTTTCCTCTCCGAACCAGTCTTTACAAAAGTGCTCCATGGGTGACAATTTTAGATCTTACCGATTTCAAAGTATCAGGGGAAAACGGTTTTAAGGAATGCCAGACAAATCAATCTCGTTTTGATTAATTTCAGTAGACAGATGCCCGCCAGATCGGTACAAAATGCTAGAACACCAATGGTTTCACCGACACGAATCCCTTCCCCATGGCTGCAGACGTCTACTTACCATGAAGGCGAACCAAACTGCCGCGCGCGACGTCTGTGGGCTTTGTCAGTTAATGGCTCTCGCCGCTTAGATCTTCTGTCCGGGCTACCGGACTAGTTTTGCGCTCGATTAACAGTACAACATTGATCAACGAGAAGGGCATGGCTTACACAGATCCCGTTTACTTTCACGGAAGGGACGAGCCAATAATAAAAAGTCTTTTTTTCTCTCTCGGCCATCAACGGAGAACGATCGGATTTCTGGATTTCTTCTTGTCACTGAAGACACGGTCACTCAAGGTAGGCAACTCCAAACCCATTTCCTTCACTATTGTCGTTCGTTTCTGGTGACAGGCATCTTTAAAAGAAATACAGAAAATAGATAAGAAGCCCTCCTCCCAACCCTCGCCCATCCTTCCCAGTACCAGTCGGCTGCCATCCTCACTCATACTCACCTCCTTCCGTCCCCCAAACCCACGTCCTTCCCCCCAGTTCGACCCTTCCTTGTCCCCCGACCAGGTTCATAGCAGTCAATCCTATCCATTCCCCATCACTGCTGACCTCTACAAACCACTCGGGCAAACCAAATTCCACACTTTAAGTCCTGCAGCTTCGACAGTTGATAGCGCTCGCAGCCAGGACCTCCTGTCCGGACCAGCCGAAAAAGTGTGCGCCCGATTACCAGACAACATGGGTTGTTAAGCTTACGCATAGCTCGAGTGATGAGAACATGTCGTTAGAGCCCTGTCTTTTACACTCGACACGACTGCTAAAACTTTACCTCAAAGTGATCGTCACCGAGACTTCTGCCCCATAAGCAGCAGAACCCCCCCCCCCCCCCCTCCCCACCCCCACCCCCTCCTTTTCTGCCAGCTAAATATGCACCTATACACTGAAAAATGATTGAAAGCAAACAGCGCACACACACACACACACACACACCACACACACACACACACGCACGCACGCACGCACGCACGCACGCACGCACGCACACACACACACACAGAGGTAGAGAGAGACAAATAAGAGTAAATGCTTTTTTTGACTTCCCAGGCATCTCAGCGAAGACAATGAATATACAATAAAATAAAAGAAACATTGCATGACAGAGGTGGAGGAGGGAGGGAGGGACATTAAGAACGAGAGAGAGAGAGAGAGAGAGAGAGAGAGAGAGAGAGAGACAGAGAGAGAGACATAGAGACAGAACAGACAGACAGAGAGACAGACAGAGAGACAGACGACAGAGAGACAGAGAAACAAGAGAGAGAGAGAGACAGAGAGAGAGAGAGGAGAGAGAGAGAGAGAGAGACGACAGACAGAAACAACAGCAGAGAGAGAGAGAGAGAGAGAGACTGAGAGACAGACAGACAGACAGACAGACAGACACACACACCACACACCACACACACACACACACACACACAACACACACACACACACACACGCACGCACGCACACGCACGCACACACTCATACA
>JADBJO010003609.1:105000-125000 GCA_016801955.1 Conus betulinus | reverse complement strand
GTAATCGGCGGGCGGTTCTAACGACCGTCGTTCCCGCGCACCCGCCTGTGCAAAGAACGTGCAGTGGTTCACTTGTGTTGGAGTGACACACACACGAAGGTGGCGCATAGCGGCGCTCGCACTTTTCTCTTCATTACACTTTCCTTGGTATGTGTTAACACACAGGAACATTCTGTCTGTCGTCGGTCTGCCTGCCTGTCTGTCTGTCTGTCTGTCTGTCTGTCTGTCTGTCTCTCTCTCTCTCTCTCTCTCTCTCTCTCTCTCTCTCAGACAGAGACAGAGAAAGAGAGAGACAGGGACAGAGAGAGACAGAGGGAAATCGCCCATTGCAGACGTCTAACGAAAACAGATGTAAACATAATACCCTATTCCATGTATCCTGGCTTCCACTCATGATCATACTCATGGCGTGAACCTGTTCATACGGGCTGGGGGCTTTTGTGCCTGATTAGGTGAACAAAATCATGTGAAGGGTCTCTCTTTTCAGTAAAAAAAAAATCTCTTGCATGGAGAAGAACATGGTGCAGTATAAATAGATACCGTCTCTGGCGGTCCTGTATGCGTGTGACAGAGTTCAAAGTCAGTGAGAAATAGTTCTCATCTTGGCGAAGAACTGTGAAACACCGATTTTCCATACATCACTGCTTCTATCATCAGTTTCATTCAATTTTGCTATGGCACCTTGAAAGCTTTCAGACCAGGAAATGGGTTCAGGAGAGTGGGGCACGGGACTGAAGCTGGGGGAGAGAGAGAGAGAGAGAGAGACAGACAGACAGACAGACAGACAGAACAGCCAGATTCCACATACAGGACCGCCAGAGACAGTATCTATTTATACTCGTGTGTGGGTGCGCGCGCGCGCGCGCGCGTGTGTATGTGTGTGTGTGTGTGTGTGTGTGTGTGTGTGTGTGTGTGTGAGACAGAAAGAGAAAGAGAGAGAGAGAGCATAATGGCATAATTGCGAAGGTGTGTGCTCGTTAGAGACAGAGAGGACAGCAGTAGGGATAGAATGGGTGAAGGAAGAAGGACGAGAGAGAGAGAGAGAGAGAGAGAGAGAGAGAGAGAGAGAGAGAGAGAGAGAGAGAGAGAGAGAGAGATGGGAGGGAGGGAGGGAGAGAGAGTTAGACATACAGACAAACAGACAGATAGAAAAGAGAAAATAAGTATGCAATCCCACAGCAATACAGAGAGAGAGAGAGAGAGAGAGGGGGGGGGGGGGGGGGGGGGGGGAAGGGAAGGCATGCATACATACAAAAGATAGCAAACAAGCTAGCAAGAGAGAGAGAGAGAGAGAGAGAGAGAGAGAGAGAGAGAGAGAGAGCATTATCGTTGATTGCAGACGTCTGCTGATCACAGAGGTAAACACAACGTCCTATTCCACGTCTCCTGGCTTCATCCTGTAATAGCCCTCTTGGCTTAAAACCTATCCAGACTGGCTGAGGACGTTTGTGCCTGATTAGCCGAAACAGCTCATGAGAAGGGTCTCCCTTTTAGTAACGAGTATCCTCTAAGGGAAGAACATGTCTGTTTTTACCCTCTATGTGTGACAGAGTTCAAAGGTACCGAGAAATAGATCTCGACTTGAGTAAGGAAAGTGAAACAGTGTTGCGGCTTTATCATGTCATCACCAGTTTGATTCAGTTTCACATAGTATCTTGATAAGCTTTCAGGCCAGGAGAGAGAGAGAGGGAGAGAGAGGGGTGAGACAGACAGACAGACAGACATGTATACATATATATATATATATATATATATATATATATATATATACATATACAGAGAGAGAGAGAGAGAGAGTATCGTTAATACTGCAGACACAGGGACAATCAACACCCAGTGTCACGGCTGCTGGTTTCGTCCCTAAAGGACTCGTTGTCTAAATCTACTTACACTGGCTAAGATTCTGTGCCTGAGTAGCCTGAGCAAGTGAGAAGCGTATCTCTTTCTCTCAGAAGCTTCCACTGGGAGAACATGGTGTTAGTTACATCCACCACCTCTTCCAATTGTGGATGCCTGTTCGAGTTTGAAGTCACCGAGGAATGGACCTTGTCTTGGTCAAAAACTGTGAAACGCTAACTATTTCTACATCATCTCTTCATTTTAACAGTGTAGATTCAGTTTTTTTTTTTATTGAGACCTTAAAACTTCTAAGAGAGAGAGAGAGAGAGAGAGAGAGAGAGAGAGGGGAGAGCATTATCGTTGATTGCAGAAAGTCGGCCGATCACAGAGGTAAACACACCTTATTCTACCTCTTCTGGTCTCGCCCTTTAATAGCCCTCTTGGCTGAACCTGTGTCCACACTGGCTGGGGATTTTCGTGCCTGATTAGCTGACAACTCATGAGAAGGGTCTCCCTTTTAGTAACAAGTATCCTTCAAGAGGGAGAACAACCATAGTGGCAAGTGTAGGTACTGCCCCTTTCAATTTCCTGCGTGTGATAAAGTTCAAAGGTAGTCAAAAATGGATCTCGTCTTCAGGGAGGAAAGCAAAACGCTGATAGTCACTACATTATCACTTCATCACCACTTTCTTTCAGTTTCGCCACGGCACCTTGAAAGCTTTCAGACCTAGAGACTGACTGAAAAACAGGGGAGGGAATGTGGAGAGAGAGAGAGAGAGAGAGAGAGAGAGAGAGAGAGAGAGAGAGAGAGAGAGATCGTACATTGCAATGTCAACACGACATCCAGTCCTAGGCTCTTGGCTTCATCATGTCAGACCCTCAAAGCTTGAAACTGCTAAGGCCGGCTGAGGACTTTCGTGCCTGATTAGCTGAACAACTCATGAGAAGTGTCTGTCTCCCTTAGTCCAGAAGGTCTCCTGAAAGGAGAACAACATGCTGTTACTTTCAACCAGTCTCCTCAAATCCCACATTCATGATCAAGTATAAAGTCACTGAGGGAGGCGTTTTCGTTTTAGGCAAGGACTGTGAAATGCTAAGTGTACCTACATGGTCGCTTCAGTCGTGTGATTTACATCTGCCATGAGAGCTCGAAACCCTTAAGAGGTAAAGATAGACTGAGAGAGAGAGAGAGAGAGAGAGAGAGAGAGAGAGAGAGAGAGAGAGAGAGAGAGAGAGAATGTGCATGCACGCGTTTGAGTGAGCGCGTTGTACGCGCGAGCGTAAGTGTTGTATGTTGTTCTGTGCTGCATTTGATAATTTCCTTGTCGGAGCAGATTTAGGGTTGCTCATCCGAGGAAAGTTTCTTCCTATGGAGCAAACTCCAGCCAACCATCCGATTTTTCCTTATTTGTCTGGCCGTGCACGCGCTTATACTCACTCACACACACACACACACACACACACACACACACACACACACACATCGTTTCTCTGCTCTGGCGTTATATATATTGCCATGGCGTATAAACATTTAGCCATGGAGTTAAAAGCTTTACAATGGCCTACAGCAGTCCGCCACGTTATACTAATAATTGGCCAAAGCGCTCAAAGGGCTTTGCAAAAAGAAACGGGGGGGGGGGGGGGGGGGGATTGGGGAGGACAGGAAAAGAGAATGGAAATACCTTTTAGAATTATCATTTTTTTTTAATTTTTTCGCTTTTTGGAGCTTGTGATCATCGTAATCCATCGACCGACCGTACCATGTAAATTTTGCAGCTCATTGTTTCGTCCGCTTCATTTTAAATTTGTCAAGAAGGCACCTGATCGGACTCTACAATCAGGTGGCATCAAATAGAGATTTAACATCATTCTAAAACGGTCAGTCCAACAGCAAGTAAGTGCCCACCCAAAGCAGCAATCGAAGGGTAGAAAAAGTAAAACGAAAAGGACTGTGTTTGTAAGGAAATAAGCCGCTGAAAACGCAAAACATGATGTAAAGGGTATGTATCATTATGTACAGACTGAATTCCAAGATAGAAGGGTAAACACTTTCAGCACACACACACACACCATTTACACACACACACAGCACACAAACACCACACAGAAACACACGAATGGTCCACACACAAATAATAAATAAAACACACACACACGCGCGCGCGCGCACACACACACGTAACACATTACACACACATACATACACACACGCGAGCGCGCGCACACGCACATACATACGCACGCCCCGTGGTGTAACACATACACATGTGTGGTGTGTGTGGGGGGGGGGGGGGGGGGGGGGGGAACCTGCCGCCCCCACCTCCCTAAAGAAGCTTTCAATTTTTGTCGGAGTAGGAGTGGTTTATCCTCCCCTCACAAGAAAGACTCCCCCGGTGAACTGGCCGCTGCGGTTATTCCGGTTGGGACTTCGTGGTCCACTGCCATAAGGGTCTCATTTGTTTTGTGGATCCCTTTAGACCCCTCTCGGCCCAGCCAGCTTACCTCACTCCTCGTAACTGAGATTTTAAAAGCTACAAGGCTCAAAGGGAACACTGGAACCACACGGTGGGTTTTGCCTCCACTGTCAGGTGCAGCCCCCTCAATCTCTTCCAGCAGGGCAGGAAATGACTTAGACACCACCTGACTCGAAATTGAAATCGTTTGGTCGACGCCTTGACAAGCCCGCAGCATAGCTCTGCCCCCCCCCCCCCCCCCCCTACGAAGCGCACCCTCTCCCTTGCCTGAGCCCAGTGAACCAAACCTCTAAATTCCCCCCCCCCCCCATGCTTCCGCCAACGTGGTCACTTCCCCTTTTCTCCGTCTGTTTTCGTATATCAATGTTCGTTTTGTCACACGGAATGGGGTGATTACATTTCACAAGTTGTCGGTACACGCGGCGAGGAGTTATGGCGTAGGTGGAATAGGAGGGTCTTTAGGATTTTGTTGTGTTGTTTGTTTGTTGTTGTTGTTGTTTTTAAAGTGGCATCAATTATCGGATCTTGGTCACCTGTCGTGTAAACATACTTGCTGGTCCGGGCGCTTGTTCTTTTTCATTTTGTGACAAATTTTTCGTCCCTTGAGCAGCAAGCATTAAGACTTAGCGAAAGAACAGACGACAAGAAGGAGGTAGTCCTTGATCATACTGTGTTTTTTTCCACTTTTATGGATCACATACAGACAGATAGACCCAGATAGTCTGTCAGTCTGTCTGTCTGTCTCTCTCACTCGAATGTCTCTCTCTCGCACACACACACACACACACACACACACACACACACACACACACACACACACATATATATATATATATATATATATATATATAGATAGATAGATAGATAGATAATACCGTGTCGTGTTTTATAATGAAAAGCAGTGTTATTCTTTCTTTTCGAAATCCCTTCTGTTCGCTATCGTTGACATTACTTCAGCAAAACCTCTAACGGATATGGGTAAACCCTTCGGCGTTTCTCGTAATGGAATAGTAATCTTAGCAGATAAAAAGCCAACGCAAGCACAGGTTTCCCCTCTCCTTAAATTGCTACTAGCGACGGGAAGGTAATTTTTAAGCGCACGTAAACTTGTTTTTGGAATGAAGCCGTACAAGGCAAGAGAATCAAAGGCAAGACAGCAAACAGAAATTAAAAAACAAAAAGCAACAAAGTGCAGTTCTATATCTTATAAAAAAAAAGAATAACGAAAACTGAAGAAACCGCATAAAAAAAAGGAAGATATTTGCCCGCCAACATTATTCCTTCTTTCCTCATTTGTTGTTTTTTCTGTTGGCTGCTTTCTCTCTCTCTCTCTCTCTCTCTCTCTCTCTCTCTCTCTCTCTCTCTCTCTCTCTCTCTCTCTCTCTCTCTCTCTCTTCACTTCACCCACCTTCGAGGATAAACGTAGTATTACCTAGGCACCAAAGTGATGGAACAAAATGGGAGATAATGCAAAGTAGCACGTTACAAACATCACCTACATTTGGTGGAAACATACACAAAACTTCGCCTACCCTAGCATGTAATCGGACACGCGAAGGGTTTAGTGGGAAACTGTTACCAGTAACTGGCCAAATTATTTGGTGCTTTTAGACCGGTCTTTCTTCGACACAACAAATTAAAACTTTTTCAACAGCAACCGCGTGAGCGGTTTCTTTCTTTTTCTTGTTTTTTTTTTTTTTTTTTTGCTCATGCAACATTTATGTCTTCACTTACCCACTCACTTTATCTCCCTATCCTTTCCCAATCTCACTTGATCACACTCAATGTCTCTGCTACATTTTATTTTGCAAAGCAAGCTGGATAATGACTATGACGCTAACTGGGGTTCAGCCTTGATGGTCTGAAACTCGCTCAAAGGCCCATAGAGTACTAACACACACACACACACACACACACACACACACACACACACACACACACACACACACACACTCACACACACACACACACACACACTATCTTCTCTCTGTCTGTCTGTCTGTCTGTCTGTCTGTCTGTCTGTCTCTCTCTCTCTCTCTCTCTCTCTCTCTCTCTCTCTCTCTCTCTCTCTCTCTCTCTCTCTCTCCCCTCCCCTAACAGCGAGAATTAGTCATCTGCAGCCAGCCATCACCTGCCTCTTCTCTCCATGCACCAAAACACATAACGTATGATTCAGTCTCATTTTCTTATTCAAATCTAGTTTAAAACATTTTCTCTTCTGGTGGTAACAAAGGTCGCCCGCTTGTCAATCTCTTGGCCCCGCGCGTCAATCTGCACACTAAGAACAACCAACTTCGACAACTTACGAGCTGTCAGTGGCAAAACATACCGACGTGTGTGCAGAAGTCAGCCAGCGTTGACAACGTTGCAAGCTGTCATTGACAACACATGTCAACGTTGTGTGCCAAAGACAAGGAACGTGAAAAACGTAGTGAATTGTCACTGGCGACACGTGTCGACATGTACGCCGACAGCAGTGAACGTCGATGACGTCCTGTAGTAAGTTGTTAGTGAAAAACACACGTAAAAAGCAAACCGTCATCAATGACACGTGTCGACATATATGCCTAAGGTGATGAATGTTGACAACGTAACGAAGCAAGCTGTCATTCACAACACGTGTCGACATGTATGCCTAAGGCAATGAATGTTGACAACGTAGCAAGCTGTCATTTTTGTGTTTATTTCATTTCACACCCTTTATCATCACCATCATGTGTTTCCAAAGAAATGAAATGAACAGCCACACACATCGCAAAGTATTTCATTTACAAGTTGATATCATCAAATTGGGATAATAAATTCAGCAGACATTTCGCTGAAGAGTCTCTCTATTACAAACTACGAAGGCTAAAAACATTGAACGTACTTTCAGATGTTTTGAAAAAAAAAATTAATGACGTAAAGCCGTATTTTGGGGGCAAACACACAATCAAGGTATTCACTACTTTATTTTTCATTGAATTCTCTACACATTTTTCTTCTCTGAACATTCCATATGGTCGACCTAGTTCTGTTTCAAGTTTATGATAACAACAAATTTTATGAACGCAATAATATCCAGATCTGGATGTTGTGGAATACACTTTCCTTTACAAAAATCTGATGCTAAGTGTGTTTAAATAGGGAATTCCTACTTCTTTTGAAGGACTCTCCTGCCTGAGTAACGCGACACACATCATTAAGTTTGTGCTTGCAAAATCAGCTCATGAAACTGGATGTGCCTACCGATTTTTTTTAACCAGGGACAGCTGCTTTCTGGTTTCTTTTCTCAATTATTTTTTCGTGCGTTTAAAAGTACATGCTACTACTCACATGGTATGGACTTTTCGTTTCAAACAAAGAATTGTGCTAAGACCACCACTTCGAGTTTGTGTGAGAAGGGCGAGAAAATTCCCGCCACATATGCCATCCGCCCAAAGAACTCGTGATTCTGTCACAGGCAAGGCCACTGCTTATTTCCTTTTCTATCAAGCATGTTAAACAATGGCAGCGGAAAGCAGTTTCTTTGTCTGTCAGCTTACAGAACCGATGCAGTCAACCTGAGAAAGGCGAGGAGTACATTATGGCGAAATGACTGCCTGCCAAGGATGTCTGCGTCCAGAAGGTCACGTTTCGATCCGTGTCTGTTGGTTTATTTGTGTGTTTTGTGTGTGTTTGCCTGTAGCAATATTTCGGAAGAAAAAAAACCCCTGTCGAATCGATTTTAACCAAACCAGGTGAAAAGATGGGCATGTGACCTTAACTCCAAGACATTGAATAATCACGCGGATCTGTACTACGAATCCGGATGAAACGGCGGATCCAGGATCCGTTCCGCGATATCATGGCATTTTCCACCGAACACGCACACACTGGCATTATTATTTACAAATCTGTAACTGTTCATGAAACAAGAAAACTGTCTTTTTAGTAATATAAACGTTGGTCCCCCCACCCCACCCCATATTCTATTAAAATGATATGAAATGCGTTGTAATTCCGTGAGCTCTTGCTGACTATAACTCCCCCTGGTCGTGAACAAATGTTTGAAGTCATGAATGACTTTGATCATAGAAACACTTCTATATATGTTTTTTTCTTTTTTTTTTTTTTTTTCCCTTTTTTCAAAACGCAAATGCCAAACTATCCATCCCATTTTCGTCTCTCCTCCGGTAAAGTACACCCCGCAAATTGGTGGGCCTTCCATTTTGCTGCAGATACGGATCACAAAAAAGAGGAGGGATGTGTGTGTGTGTGTGTGTGTGTGTGTGTGTGTGTGTGTGATATACTCGAACTGCTCGATTCAGTCGGAGGTGTGTGTTCTCTCCCGAGTGTTTTCCTACTTCTACCTCCACACAAGGAATAGTACCCACAGCATAGCTGACATGGCGTCAAGCTAGTCTGTTAGAGACCGGCTAATTTTTGAATCAGCAAACATACACTCTTTTTCAACTATGTGCAAAAGTTTAATAACCGCAAAAAAAAAAAAAAACCAGTAAGAACAGCGAGGGAAGTGAACAAAAACCTGACTTTAAAAGTGAAGAAAGTGAAAATAGAGGAAAAGATGAAAGACAGAAAGAAGACCAGAAGGAGGAGGAGGATATGAAGAGGCGGAAGAGGAAGAGGAAGGGAAGGAGGAGAGAACGCTAGTAGGAGGGAAAGGAAGAGGAAGAGGAATAGGTAAGAAGTGTGAGACAGAAAAGAAAAGCGGAAGAAATCAGATTTCTATTTCCTCCCGCCGACTGCAGGGGTCCATATCAGCAGCGGAGATGGAGCTGTGAGAGGGACTGCATTTTCAAAATTCTTGTGCAGGAGAAATAAGCATCTGAAACAACTTCTTCAGCAGCCTTGGAATCGTCAGTAAATATTCTGTGGAAGGATGGATAGTTTCAATGATGCTCAGGATAAACATTTTGAAGAAAACTTTTGGCAAATAAAGTTTTATAAGCCCAAAAGCTGGTAGAGACCTTAGGGAAAGACACGAGATCAGAGTTGATTTCTGATGTTTTAAAAGGTCCGTTGGAGATTGTCTAGGAATACAGAAAGATCACGAACAACTCGAACCTGGAGGAATACGCATTCATGAGGGTCAAATAGAAGTGGGATGTTCTTCAAATTTCATTTGAAATCTTGGGGGGGGGGGGGGGGGGGGGGGGGGGGGTTGTCATAAACAGGGTTCCTAAGTTCAAGAACAGGTTTAAAGAATAGCTTCAATTCGAGTTTTGATTTATGATTAGAGAATGATTGTTACCCCGCCTCCGCGTGCAGAAGAAGAAGAAGAAGAAGAAAGGAGAAGGAGGAGGAGGAGGACGAAGAGGAGGAGGAGGAGGAGGAGAGGAGGAGGAGGTGGAGAGGACGAGGACGAGGAGGAGGGGAACAAGAAGACGAGACAGAAATGGGGACAACACCGATACCACAACATGAACAAAGACGATAACAGTGACAAGAAGGGAAATATCGAATAAAAGAGTGGGGAAAACAGATGGCGGGGAGGGGGGGGGGGGGGGGGGGGGGGGGTGGGGGAGGGAAGGGTGAGGAGGGGAGGGGGCGGCAGAAATCTGACCGGCAGAAATCTGACCGAAAAAAAAACCAACATAGTCTGACATCGATTGGGAGTTGGGAATGAGGGATGGGAAGAAGCATGGGAGGGGGTAGCGTGAAGTGGAAGTAGATGAGGGGTGGGAAGATGAAGGCATTTGGAGGAGACATGACGGGTTTTAGAGAAGAGACACTTAGGATTCAGCGCGACACTCTCCTTGTTTTTTTTTTTTTCCCACCTTTTCTTTTTCTTTTGCGTCTCCGTTTTTTTTTCTCTCTTTATTTTCTTTGTTTTTTCGTTTTTTTTGCCCCGACCCCCCACCTCTTCCCCTCCTTCATAAAACGCACCCCACGTGAACAAAATCTGAGCCTTCTCCCAGTGAGCTTGCCGAAATAACTCGGCAGCGCCTTACCCAGTGAAGGTTTCATCTAGAACAGACAGGAGACGCACACACATGAAAAGGTCAAAGCTTTCAGATAAAAAGTGTGTCTTTTTCCACTTTAGTCTACTTTTAGTTTGATGGGATGTTTTTCTTTCTTTCTTTCTTTTTCTTTCTTCTTCTTTTTTTCTTTCTCCTTTTTTTGTATTGAGCCCCCACCTCTCATTCCCATTCCTTTGGGTCAGTTCTAACGAATGTGCAGCATGGAATTCTCTCTCTCTCTCTCTCTCTCTCTCTCTCTCTCTCTCTCTCTCTCTCTCTCTCTCTCTCTCTCTCTCTCTCTCTGTGTGTGTGTGTGTGTGTGTGTGTGTGTGTGTGTGTGTGTGTGTGTGTGTGACTGCATGTAACATTGTATGACATAAAATATATGACTTCCCATATCAATGATTACCTTGTTTTGTGTGTATGTGCGTGCGTGCGCGCGCGCGCGTGCGTGTGTGAATGTGTGCGTGCGTGCGCGCGCGTGAGAGTGTGTGTGCGCGCGCGAGCGCTCGCGCGCGCGTATATGTCGTATGTATGTATGTGTATGCGCGTGCGCGCTCGCGCACGTGTATGTGGTGTGTGTGTGTGTGTGTGTGTGTGTGTGTGTGTGTGTGTGTGTGTGTGTGCGTGATTGCGCGCGTGCGTACGCGCAAGCGCGCATATGCTTTAGAGTTCATTTTACTGCATCAGTTTGAAGGGGCGAGTTCCCGCAAGAACAATGAAACAAAACAAGAAAACACGAAATAAAGCCTACGCTTGGTCTGCTTGTTTGTCCTCCTTCACACGCCCCATAGGTCTCTGAACCGGTGCATGTGAAATCAGCCAGCCCTTGGACACACTGAGCACAGAAAACCTCTCAATGTTCATCCACTCCACTTGTTTTAAACACGCTTCTCAAGGAGGCTCCTTTCCGTCTGGAAAAACAGTTCACAAGCAAGAAACTAGGTCACAGGAGACCTTCGACCTCCATCCAAACCCAGCGGATCCAGGTTCCTGCATCCATCAGTTGATTAGGATCTATGGACTTTGACAAACTAAACTTACAAGAGTCCGTCCTTGACCTACATTCATCTCTGCCTCTTCTCGTCAAATCCGAGTCAAGAGCTTTCCGTCATGGCGCTGGATGATATTTGAAGCCCTGAAGCGGTTCACTCACTCACTTACACACACACACACACACACACCACACACACACACACACACAAAGACCTCCAAGCTTTCATAGCGTTGTTTGTATTCACTTATCTTAATGTTGCCCGAAACAATGTGAATATTTGGTCGACTTCCTTTCTTTTTTTTTCACTTTAATTTCTCGGAGTCACGCTTTCTTCCCATTTTTTTTTTCCCTCTTCAAATGCCTACATTCTGTTTGCGGGTTTTTTTTTTCTTTGTCTTCCAGGGGTTTGAAGGCCCTTTTTCCCCTTTTCGTGTCACGTTTTCATTAGATTATTCAATGCAGTCTTTCTTATCTTTCCCAACTATTCCAATCATACAGGCAGCAGCGCCATACAACGCAGATGAAAACGTAACAACACAGGCGTTAGTGCCCAAGCATTCGCCGAAGTGATCTCCGTCAACTTTCATCATTTATACAAACTGCACGTTCTCAGACACTCGGAGAGAGAGAGAGAGAGAGAGAGAGAGAGAGAGAGAGAGAGGAGAGAGAGAGAGAGAGAGAGAGAGAGAGAGAGAGAGGCGCTAGTCTAATCTTAATTTTCAAGAATTGCTGTGAGCTATCATTCCCTGTAAACACCGTAAAATAAACGCAGTATGGCTTTTGAAAACAGCATAAAAACCACCACCACAAACGTTCAACAGCAGAAGTCTCAGCATCCCAGGAGGAAAAAAAAAAAACCCCCACAACTACAACTACTACAACAAAAACAATCTGTACGTCTGATGACGACAAGGATGAAGGCGAAGAAGATGATGGTGATGACAAGGATAATACCGTGAATGACAAACGAGACTAGCGGCGATGGGCCTTCATTTGGCAGCAGGAAATAGCCAGCAGTAGCCGCCAGTCTCCAGCAGTCAACTACTCAGTCAGGTCTGTCCAAAACGGCACCAGCTTCTTTCCCTCATTTTTGTACCGCAGCACAACCGACGACCAGTTTCACTGCCAAGGACCAATCCCCCCCCCCCCCCCCCCTCCACCCCCCCCCCCCCCCCCCCGATCTCTCAACCTACCCTCTTCCTCCTTCCCAGCCAGTCTCTCAATCGTCTTCTCTCCGTCTTCTCTCCCCCCCCTCAAAGTGGCCCTGGTTAGGAGATTGTTCTCAAGCGTTAGCAAAATATCAACGTCATCCGCAGTCACCCAAATTAACTCTGTGTGTGTGTGTGTGTGTGTGTGTGTGTGGCTTCCCTTGTTTGGCTATCAGCATGAAGGAATTTCAAAAGAGAGAACATAATTATCAGGGCGTTTCATGAAAAACGCTTTCAACATGCCAGTTTGAGACAGCCCATCTTGTCTGTAGAATGTTTTGAACAAGTTTCTTCAGGGAAAGGCGTTTATCATCCTTTAAAATCGGAAATGCAGAAAACCAACTCTTATGCGGGTGCTTCGACAGATGACAGACAGCCCGCCACCCCCAGCGAAACAGAGTGACAGTGTCGTGTGTAGAAGGACATTTCCATCAAAAAGTCTTAAGAGATAGGAGAAAGGCCGATGCTTTCCGAGATCCAAGAGAACAGCAGAGGGCAACTGTTTCTACACCCTCTCTAGCCTTTTCCTTCCAGCCCCCTCCAAGTAATTTAGACTCAGTGGTTGCTGCGGACTCAGTTGGGAAGATGGGACCACACAGTCGAGTTTCATCCACTTAATGGATGCGTTTCTGAGAGTGTTGCTCAAATTTCCTGACCAACACTGCAGGTGCCTGTATCTCTCGGGCCTGGTTGACGCCGGGATATATTATGAAAGGAAGCGTAGAGTACAGCCCTGTCATGTAGTCTCAGACCGAAATGGAAATCCGTAGCATCATCTTAATCATCCTCATCTCATCGATCAGCATAAAAAAAAAAATGTCTCAAATTCTGTGGCCCTTCATGCCCTGCTCTCATGGTGACCTCAGTTTCGATGTGTCCTCTCCACGTCTGTGGCCTTGTTTGGTTCCGTCGGGGGTCACCGGTATCGGCGAGTCCATGGGGGCTGTCGTTGGACGGACGTGGTGGCGCCCTCCGGAGGGAGAGCTCACTCACGCCTCCGCGACTAAGCAATTATTGTCGTCAGTAGGGGGCTTAGTAGGTGGTGTCCTGCGTATGTTAGATCAGAACAGGCGCCACTGAACACCACTGAAGTGACTCGGCAGCAGTGCAGTGTCTCCTCCGGTGGGTTGCCTCTTGACGACTTGACATGACTGCTCCCTGTGGATTGCCGTGCGGGGCTGCGGCGGGGCCGACCGGGCTGTGGCTGTGGACGGAGTGAAAGGTGGTAGAAATAACTCCGCCGTGTTAATATGGACAAACAAATTACAAGACAAAACACGACGCGTTTCGACCTCTTCGGGCAAGGCAAACAACACTCAGGACAACGAAAATGAGGAACGACCAATCAATTCTCTTCTCAAATTCGGCACAGTATGGGCCTTGAATGTTCTGAGTGTTGTATATCTTGCCTGAAGAAGACCTCAGAGGTCGAAACGCATCATGCTCTATCTTGCAATTCGTCTGTCTATGTTAACTGGCGGAGTTATATCAAAAACCTTTTAAAACGTGAAGAAAAAGACATGAGTTGTTTTTAATCCGCGCTCAGTCCAGTCTACTGCACGGACAATAGACATTCTGCTGTCGTCACACATAGAGAACATGGTAAAGAAAACAGGTACTGTGTCAATAATTCAAGAATAATTCAAGACAACCATTTTCCGGCCCGTCGTATGTCGGTCTGTTTGCGACAAATCGTCATGCCTTTGGATTGTTAGGTCTGAAAACTCGAAGAGTCCCACCCAGTCGTAGATGGAAATCTGATTCAGGTCAGGGAGATTGAGGCTGGAAAGAGGGGGTGAGACTCTGCCGTCCACACTTCTGAGCCCTACACACGATGAATTTCTTAAGGATTCACTGCATCTTTGGCCAGTTTTCTTCAGGACTTTAAACATTTGCCCTGATGGGAAAAAATGATATAAAAGAGAGAGAGAGAGAGAGAGAGAGAGAGAGAGAGAGAGAGAGAGACAGAGAGAGAGGACAGGAGAGAGAGAAAGGGGGGGGGGGGAGGTAATGCGTTAATCAATAAACGAACCAGTACCTGAGTAAACGCGTGTATTTACGTGTACTGATCAATGACAGCAAAGGTAAGTAAAACAGGCTCGAGTTAGCGTCGTCATACTGAGAGGAAGAGAGAGAGAGAGCGCGAGAGAGAGAGAGGACGAGAGAGAAGAGAGAGAGAGAGGGAGATAGAGAGAGAGAGACAGACAGACAGACAGACAGACAGACAGACAGACAGACAGACAGAGAGACAGACAGAGACAGAGACAGAGACAGATACAGAGAGAGAGAGACAGACAGACAGAGACAGAGACAGAGAGGAAAGAGAAGCCAAAAGTGTAATGTACAAGTCAAAAAAACGAACCAGTGCCAGAATAGCTACGTGTATTGATCAATGACAGCAAGACAGGTAAAACAGGCACGTGCTAGCGTCGTCATACTATGACAGTATGGGTGATCAGCAAAGGACAGTGGAGGGATACTCAGGAGAGCGCTGACCTCGAAGATTGGGAATGGGTTTTCAGTCCGGCATCGAATCCAGATCCACGAGAAGGATCTACGCGAAAATTTCATGGCCTCGTGGTGGGCTACGTTTGATCTTTCCACCACGTTTTGTTAGAATCGGTTCTGTGGCCTTGCGTAATCTTACTGAACGGATTCCGCATCTTCCTTTGATCCGTATCTGTATCAACTTTTTTTTTCATCATCTGTGCCACTTCTATAGCATTTCCCCCACGGCGCTCAGTCCCGCTCCCCCTCCACAGTCATACCACAGTTTGTCCGTCCCATCGCAGTGCCGGCATCGACAATCCGCAGGAATGTAATGTAATTTAAAGTCGTCATGAGACATCGCACCGGAGAAGACGCTACACTGCCGCCAAGTCACTTCGGTGGTGTTCGATAGTGCCTGTTCTGACCCACTATCAACTAAGCCCTCGTACTGACGAAAATAATTGCTTTGTTACACAGCCAGCGTGAGTGAGCGGCCCCTCAGGAGGATACCACCACGTCCGTCCAACGACAGTCCCCATGTACGTGCCGATACCGGCGACCTTGACACGAAGTCACCAAGGCATAGACGTGGACAGGAATAAAAAAAAAAAACAAAGAAAAAAAAGAAAATAAATCAGGTCCCGACAGGAGCATGATCAGCCACACAAGATTAATACCACCTTTTCTCTTATCTAATCGATAACGATGACCTTGAAGATCATTCCATGAGTTTCATGCACACACACAGAGAGAGAGAGAGACGAGAGAGGAGGAGAGAGATCGAGAGAGAGGGGGGGGAGGGGAGAGAAGAGGAGGGGGGGGAAGGAGAGAGAGAGAGAGATTTCCAGGCGAGAGTTTCACAGACAGAGACAGAGAGAGAGACAGAGAGAGAGAGAGAGAGAGAGAGAGAGAGAGATAGAGAGAGAGAGGAGAGAGAGAGAGAGAGAGAGCGAACGTAGGTAATCAGCCAGGTACGTTCTTGTTAGAGTGCGTGTTCATTCTTATTGAGCACGAACTTCAGACTGACATGAGCCACCTGAACCTGACAATTCTGAAAACACCATACTGAGGATGCTTCAGACACACCTTTTCTGTCTTTTGTTCTGTTTCAGAATGGTATGTGAACGATGATAGTACGCTTTCAGTCTGTCGTTTGAAGTTTCTCGCAAAAGAGCCATCCACTGGGCAAGACTGTGGGGCAAATGGTTTCATCATTGATTGTCATGTGGATGGGATGCCGAGATTTCAGCATCAGCAGTTATCAGGACACTTCCACCAGAACTTCGTCCACGCTTCTGAGCAAATTTCTATTTCTGTCTGGAATCATGTCGATGACATCAGTCCAGCATCATAAAAGAACAAATCTTTAAACAAAACATACCTGGACTCGCACCGATTATTATTAAAGACCTTGGTAAAGAGGTGTATTATACACAGTGATAGAAGACGAAGTGGGAAGAGAAATGCACGTGCACTTGCGCACAGGTGCCCACACACATTCTCTCTCCCTCCCTCCCTCCCTCCCCCTCCCTCTCTCTCTCTCTCTCTCTCTCTCTCTCTCTCTCTCTCTCTCACCTCTCACTCTCTCACCTGCTGCCCCTTTTGGGACAGGCTTTCATTATGAGAGAGAGAGAGAGAGAGAGAGAGAGAGAGAGAGAGAGAGAGAAAGAAAGAAAGAGAGAGAGAGAGAGAGTAAAAGATGAATAAGAAAATAATTTGCTTTTGTACAATAGGAAGCTTTGATTCTGGCAAGCACCTGAAAATATCAATTCATAGTAATGATGTATGTGGATGAAGATCATGACGTCCTGCTTAAAATGAAAAACCAGCATTTGTCAGCTACCTGTCCAGACGCCACTTTAGCCCTGATCAGTGTGTCCAGATGTGCTGCTGGCCATGTTGTCTGTACATCTACTGGTGTAGCTGGAGTTTGATCGATCTGATAAAGAAACTCCAGCTGCCAGATGGCCTTTTCTTTTTCATCCTTTCTTTTTTGGTCATGGTGTGGGAAAGATCATATTATGCCTCCTGTCTGCCATGAAAGTGTCTTGTGGAGGAGAAAGAACAAAGTCGTAGGCACACATGCAGTAACATTATCAGATGGCTTTGGGACCGCTAGACACAATGATGGGATGCCAGGGAGTAATGCGGGCAGTCAAGGAGGTGCTTCAGCTAGAGCTTCATCAGCACTTAGGTGGACATTTCGTTTTTTGAATCACTCTGGTGACGTCAGTCTGACGTCATGAGGAGAAAAGGTTGCAAGCAAACGGTTCATGTCAGGTAACGCTGGAAATGGGTGAATGCATAAAGGGAAAGAATGAACAAAACACAAACACCAAAATATCTCTGTTCAGCAACTGCTTTTGTATTTCCCTTGAGACGAGAGAGAGAGAGAGAGAGAGAGAGAGAGAGAGAGAGAGAGAGAGAGAGAGAGAGAGAGAGAGAGAGAGAGAGAACCAAAAAACGAAACGAAAAGCCAGTATGAATGCTTTTTTTTTCCAACCAGCCCTGAGAGAGAGAGAGAGAGAGAGAGAGAGAGAGAGAGAGAGAGAGAGAGAGAGAGAGAGAGAGAGAGAGAGAGAGAGAATAAGGAAATAAGGAAAAAGAATAGGCGCTCTTGTGGAACAGAATGTTTTGGTTCAGGTAAACACCTGAAACTATGGTTTCATATTGAGTCAAATATTGATGTGAGTGGACGAATAACGTGACTCCGAGCTTAAAAGGAAAAAAAGTCAGCATTCGTCAGCTACCTGTCCAGACGCCACTTCAGCCCTGATCAGTGTGTCAGATGTGCTGCTGGCCATACTGTCTGTACATCTACTGGCGTGGCTGGAGTGTGTGATCGATCTGATAAAAACTTCAGCTGCCTGATAGCTTTTTCTTTTCTCCTCCTTCTTTTTGGTCATGGTGTGGGAAAGATCGTATTGCGCCTCAGTCTGCCATGAAAGTGTCTTGTGGAGGAGAAAGAACAAAGTCGTAGGCACAATGCAGTAACATTATCAGATGGCTCAGGACCGCTAGACACAATGATGGGATGCCAGGGAGTAATGCCGGCAGTCAAGGAGGTGCTTCCACCTGAACTTCGTCAGCACTTAGGTGGACATCTTGTTTTTTTCGATCACTCTGGTGACGTCAGTCTGACGTCATGAGGGGAAAAGGTTGCAAGCAACGTGGAGTATCCATTGGCTGTTCGTGTGAGGTAACGTTGTAAATGGTAAATGTATTAGAAGAAAGAACGACACACAAACACGAAATAACACTGTTCAGAAACTCTGCTTTCCTATCTCCTCAAGAGAGAGAGAGAGAGAGAGAGAGAGAGAGAGAGAGAGAGAGAGAGAGAGAGAGAGAGAGAGAGACCAAACCAAACAAACGAAACGAAACGAAATTTTATCTTACTAGGGTAATGAGAAAAGCCAGTATGAATGCTTTTTTTCCAACCAGCCCTGAGAGAGAGAGAGAGAGAGAGAGAGAGAAAAAAAGAGAGAGAGAGAGAGAGAGAGAGAGAGAGAAATAAGGAAAAAAGAGAATAGGGCTCTTGTGGAACAGAATGTTTTGGTTCAGGTAAACACCTGAAACTATGGTTTCATATTGAGTCAAATATTGATGTGAGTGGACGAATAACGTGACTCCGAGCTTAAAAGGAAAAAAAAGTCAGCATTCGTCAGCTACCTGTCCAGACGCCACTTCAGCCCTGATCAGTGTGTCAGATGTGCTGCTGGCCATACTGTCTGTACATCTACTGGCGTGGCTGGAGTGTGATCGATCTGATAAAAAACTTCAGCTGCCTGATAGCTTTTTCTTTTCCTCCTATCTTGTTGGTCATGGTGTGGGAAAGATCATATTATGCCTCCTGTCTGCTATGAAAGTGTCTTGTGGAGGAGAAAGAACAAAGTCGCAGGCACAATGCAGTAACATTATCAGATGGCTTCAGGACCGCTAGACACAATGATGGGATGCAGGGAGTAATGCCGGCAGTCAAGAAGGTGCTTCAACCTGAGCTTCGTCAGCACTTAGGTGGACATTTCGGTTTTTTGAATCACTCTGGTGACGTCAGTCTGACGTTATGAAGGGAAAAGATTGCAAGCAAAATGAATATAACCACGTACAGTTCATGTTAGGTAATACTGTCAGTGGGTGAATGCATAAGAAGAATGAACGACACACAAACACCAAAATATCACTGCTCGGTTCCTGCTTTCCTATCTCTCGAGACATGGAGAGAGAGAGAGAGAGAGAGAGAGAGAGAGAGAGAGAGAGAGAGAGAGAGAGAGAGACAGACAGAGAGAGAGACAGACAGAGAGAGAGAGAGTCCGTACCTTTATCAGAATATTCAGAGCTAACGTCACGAGTCTTGCGCTCTATCCTCGCATTATGAGTGCCTATACGTAAATGCACATTAAAAAAAGAGATGAAAACAACACATAAAAAATATTCCCGATATTTCTGCCTTACCAAGGTCTTCCTCAGGGGACAGAATGGAGCAAAGTATCCAATCACACACACACACACACACACACACACACACACACACACACACACACACACACACACACACACAACACATATATATATATATATATATATATATATATATATATATATATATATATATATATATATATGTGTGTGTGTGTGTGTGTGTGTGTGGGTGGGGGTGGGGGAGGGTGGGGGGGGGGGTGTGTGAGTACAAGCACACACACAATTTATTGCAGAGCTTTTGTTAAAAAGCAAAAAAAAAAAAAAAAAAAAAAAAAAGTTTGCATCCCAAATTACGAAGAAAAAGTGAGCGTGCGTCATATATCTACCAAGAGAGCGCTCAAGTTCTGATTAGCGCAGACGTCCGTTCTGCTCGAACAATGCATGTGCTCATCGACCTCACGTGTTTGGTCAGAGTGTGGCTTAAGAGAAAAACAATACAATGGTCTGTTTAAGTCCTTAGCTTCCTTTCTCCATTTTCTCTTTTCATCATGGTATTGAAAAAAAATCACATATGTCGTCAGTCTGGCACTGAACAGTACAACAAATGGAGGAGAATGGATGAGAACAAACT
>JADBJO010003609.1:82500-92500 GCA_016801955.1 Conus betulinus | reverse complement strand
ATATATATATATATATATATATATATATATATATATATATATATATATGTGTGTGTGTGTGTGTGTGTGTGTGTGTGTGTGTGTGTGTGTGTGTGTGTGCGTGTGTGTGTGTGCGCGCGCGCGCGCGCGCGCATGTGTGTGTGTGTGTGTGTATGAACTGACTAGCCCTGAAACAAAGAACAAATAAAGTTGAATTTGTAGGTTTCTTTCGTTCGATCGGATAGTATTTTTTTTCTTTGAAATTTGTAGCAATTTCCACCTGCTGTCACCGCAGTTTTAAACTTGGGAAAAGATAGAAATATGCAAATATATGAAAATAAAACATCGCACAAAACTGTATATCACCACACATACGACGATGAGTACATAGCAATTTGTAATTAATAATAATAATAACAATAATAATATATATATATATATATATATATATATCCTTAATTCTATGTTCCCAGTTCTTCATCTTCAACCTCCCCCCCCCCCCCCCCCCCCCCCCCCCCCCCCCCCCATTTTTTTAATGTTAAAATCTTTGCCAAGTCATTATCACAATGACGGAAGAATTGTTGGCCTGCACTTGTTTTTCCCCCACTATTTAATTGTTCGGCATTATATGTTTGGTCAATCGGTGGGAGATTGCATCTCTTAGGAGATCGAAGTATTCTGTACAATTCTTAGCCGTTGACAATGCTTTGGTTATTATTGAACAGCAGAGCTGACCACTCAGACAGACTGTTGCGTATCTTTTGATCTCCCTTGCATTCTTGAATGGATCCTCAGGCATGGTAGGGTCAAAGATTGTCCCTTACACTTTATACTGATTGCATAATGTTTTTGGTTTTTTCAGCAACTATTTTTCCTCTCCACGCTTTCGTTTTGTTTTCATTTTACTACCCTTCGCTGGCTGCTTTGGGGATGCCGTTCGATTCTTTTTTGAACCCTTGGTGGAGAGAACACCACAGAATAATGGACTGTGGTGTGTCTCCATTTGACGCCAAGAGCACAGACACAATCAGCTGTGTCTCCTGATCAGTCTGATCCAGCGGACGAAAAGCCTTAAAGCAGGTAATACAAATAGATCTGTCTACGAGAGGGATTCGGATGGTTCTCTCACGCAGCTAGTAGTGAAGGGTTTCTTAGTTATAACGTATTTCCGTAATTCTATATGTTCCCACTTTCTTCATCTTCAACCCCCCCCCCCCCCCCACCCCCACCCCACCTCCATTTTTTCCCCCCTTTTTTTAATGTTCATATCTTTGCTAAGTCTTTATCACAATGACAGAAGAATCATTGGCCTGCACTTGTTTCCCCCCCCCCCCCCCCCCTATTTAACCGTTCGGCATTATATATATATATATATATATATGCTGAACAATTATGCAGTGGGGGAAACCCAAGTGCAGGCCAACAATTCTTCCATCATTATAGTAATGACTTGGCAAAGATTAAAAAAGAAACTGAAAATGGGAACTTTAAAGTGAGAAAATATACTATGAATATGAAAAATCCTTCTCTAGCTGCATGAGAGAACCATCGGAATCTCTCTCGAAGACAGATCTAGTCGGAATCCCTCTCGAAGACTGATCTATTTGTAGTGCCTGCTCCTAGGCCTTTCGTCCGCTGATTTGTACTCTTCAGGGAGACACGACTGATCGTGTCTGCGCTCTTGCCGTCAAACAGACAACCCACAGTCCATAATTCTGTGGTGTTCTCGCCACCAAGGGTCCAAAAAAAGAACCCAGCAGCACCCCAAAACAGCCAGCGAAGGGTAGTAAATGAAGCTAAACGAAAGTATGAAGAGGAAAAAGGTTGCTGAAAAAACTAAAATCATTATACAAACAGTATAAAAGGAAGGGGACAATCTTTGAGCCTATGCTTGAGGATCCACTCAAGGATGCAAGAGAGATAAAAAAGATATGGATTAGTCTGAGTGGTCAGCCCTGTTGTTCAATAACCTAAGCATTGTCAGTGGCTAAGCATTATGCAGAACAACCATTACCTGGATCTCCTAAAAGATGCTATCGTCCACTGATTGATCAAACAATACAATGCTGAACAATTAAGTAGTGGTGGGAAACAAGTGCAGCCTAACAATTTTTCCATCATTATAGTAATGACTTGGCAAAGATCTTTTTCTTTCAGAAATTGAAAATGAAGAAAAAATGGGAATTCAAAAGTGAGAAAATATACTTTGAATATGAAAACCCTTCTCCAGCTGCAAGAGAGAACCATCGTAATCGCTCTCGAAGACAGATCTATTTGTATTGCCTGCTCCTAGGCCAAGCCTGCTCCTAGGCCTTTGTATTGCCTGCCTGCTCCTAGGCTTTTGTATTGTCTGCTCCTAGGCCTTTCGTCCGTTAGATCGGACTCCTCAGGGAGACACGGCTAACTGTGTCTGTGCTCTTGGCGTCCAATAGAGACATACGGCAGTCCATAATTCTGTGGTGTTCTCGCCACCAAGGGTTCAAAAAAAGAATCCAACAGGACCCCAAAAGCAGCCAGCGAAGGGTAGTAAATGAAGCTAAACGAAAGTATGGAGATGAAAAATGTTGCTGAAAAAAAAAGTATATATATAGATAAATAGATAGATAGATAGAGGGAGAGAGAGAGAGAGGAAGAGAGTGTGGGAAAAACAGAAAGAATGGGGAGTAACTGAGAGAGAGAGAGAGAGAGAGAGAGAGAGAGAGAGAGAGAGAGAGAGAGAGATCGGGGGTGGGATAGAAAACAGTAAGAAGGAGGAAAAAGTCTCTGAAAAGAGAAACAGCGAGACACACACACACACACACACACACACACACACACACACACACACACACACACACACAGAGAGAGAGAGAGAGAGAGATAGGGAGACAGAGACAGAGAGAGACACACAAAGAGAGAGAGAGAGAAAAAGAGAGAGAGAGAGAGAGAGAGAGAGAGAGAGAGAGAGAAGGACGAGTAGGCAAGGGGAAGAAGGCGGGGGGTGGGGCTTACAGAAGTTTAAGAGAAGCTCAAGAAAAACAAACAACACAACGCTGATGTCGACAGCATGATGATGGTATAATGAAAGAACACGGGTTCATACAATAGAAAAAAAAAGAGATGATGATGACTTTATTTCTTTCCCATCTAGCCAAAGTTTCTGAACAGAGAAGAGGCGCTGCAAGGAAAAAAAAAAAAAGGGAGAAAACTCATGCTGCTGTTCATACAGAGTTGGCTTGGAGGAGGTCCATCCTGTCCACTCGATCACTTTGCAACAGCTGGTCAGTAGGCGTGTGGCACTACTCCATCATCCTCAGTATTTGTTATGAAGCCCGTGGAAAAGAATTAAGAAAAAGAGAGAGAGACACGACGTGTCTGATATTTCTCGCTTTTCACTTGTACACAACCGTCAGAGCTGGAGTCATCTGGTACAGTGTTTAGCATAGCGGTATATTCCCCACCCCTCTCCACCCCTTCTTGCCATCTCATTCCCTCTACATCGCCCCGGCCGTTGCAGGGTCGAGAAACAGTAAGCAGTGAATAGAGAGGCTCCTTCAAAGATGTTTTTCATAACAATTGTTATGCCATTCGTTCATTGGCCCATGTTAATACAAACACACATCCTAGACCTTAGAATGCTATAGAGTGAAGGCTTGATCTCTGTCTGTCTGTCTGTCTGTCTCTGTCTGTCTGTCTGTCTGTCTCTCTCTCTCTCTCTCTCTCTCTCTCTCTCTCTCTCTCTCTCTCTCTCTCTCTCTCTAACATATTTAGATTTGTCCGTGCTTTAATGTACACTCGCACCTCTATCTGAATAAAGTGGAAAGGGAAATTCAAACATTCTCTAACGTATGTAATGAGCTAGGAATAACGTCTTTTAGTGCGCTCCTGAATACAAGTATGCTGCGCCGCTTTCATTTTGATGTAAGTCGATTTTGTCTTTGCATACGTCAATATGAGTGATTGCTTCCAAGAGACTTTTCAATGTCGTGCGTTATCCCATCTCCACCCTAACCATTCTGAAATGGGCAGTAAAAGCCTTATCCTTATGTCGTTCAATTTCCGATCCCCCCCCCCCCCCTCTCTCTCTCTCTCTCTCTCTCTCTCTCTCTCTCTCTCTGCAAAAAGAGATGGAGGCAATTTGGAACATGATCAGTTAAAATTACGAATCGAGTGTTCTCTAGCAGATGATGTTGAAGGCAATTATTTGAACAGAGAGTGTATATATGATGGGGCTGGGAGTGTGTGTGGACTTCATCTGGATTATTACCTCCCGTCCCCTTTCTCTTCCCCAACCACACACACACACACACACACACACACACACACACACACACACACACACACACACACACACACCACAGAGAGAGAGAGAGAGAGAGAGAGAGAGAGAGAGAGAGGAGAGAGGAGAGAGAGAACAGAGAGACAGAGAGAGAGAGATTTTGTTTTATTTGTTAACTTTTATCTGGAAATAGAATCGTTGTCAATTTAAAGTGGCATAAAACAGGGAGGAAAAGGAGGGGAAGAAATCAAAGAAGGAAAGATAAAACACAGACCAAGAAGAAAGCTGTAAGGGGTGTCCTATGGATTAAAGCGAGAGCACTGAGCTCACAATCAGGTGTTGAGAGTTCGACTTCTGGGTCATACATTAAAATTGTCATTTTCCTCTCTATCTGTCTGATTGTCTCTCGCTCTCTTACTGACTGACTGACTGACTGACTGACTGTCTGTCTGTCTATCTGTCTATCTGTCTATCTGTCTCACTCTCTCTTCCTCTCTCTCTCTTTCTGTCTGTCTATCTCTCTCTCTTACTATAAATTGATTTGCAAATGTAAAAAATAATGTATCTTTATGAGGGGATGAAGTATACATGAAAAACTGTTATTTCTGTGTTTATTATTGCTCGGTCCCTGTCTCTGTCCGACTCTGTTTCTCTCTAGCTCTCCCTCCTTCCCCTCCCTCCCTCTCTATCCTTCTTTCTTTATCTCTTACTCCCTCTCACTCCCCTGTTTCTTCCAGCCCCTCCCCCTCACTCTTTCTTGCTCTGTATATCTCTCACAATTCTTATCATCCCTCGTCACATTATTCTAGATAGTGTTGCCCGTACAAACGGCAGAACAACAACGTAAGCTACTTCTGAAACTTCTTCGATAATCAGGGAGGGTGGGGGGGGGGGGGGGGGGGGGGGAAATAGGGTTGGAGTGTTAGGGAGGGATATGAACGGGGGAGGAAGAGGGGAGATGGAGGGAGGGAGGGAGATGTCTGTCTCCTTTGCTTTGAAACACATACATTCTGGGAATGACAGAGTGCTGCCAGATACACGCACCGACCCACCGGTTGCTGCGCATCTGCCACAAGATGATGGAGGTGTGAGCAGGTCTCCTCCTGGTGAACCTCTGTAAGGATGGACAGAGAGAGAGAGAGAGAGAGAGAGAGAGAGAGAGAGAGAGAGAGAGGAGTTTGGGTCTGCCCTGCATCCTGTCTCCAGGAGTGTTCTTCTGTGTAGACAACAGTATAACTTCAAAGGACGTTGAAACTTGAAATGATTCACACACACACACACACACACGCACACACACACACAGAGAGAGAGAGAGAGAGAGAGAGAGAGAGAGAGGAGAGAGAGAGAGAGAGAGAGAGACAGAGAGAGAGACGAGAGAGAGAGACAGAGATACGAGAATTTTTTAAAAACGCAAGGCTTTGCCCGTGTGAAAGAGCGTGTGTGGTGGATTCATATATCAATCCAACAACATATATCATTCTGGCTGACAGCTCAGCATACAATCATCGGGAGAAGAGAAAAGGGTAAGCGTGGCCTCCAGGGGGACGGAAGGAGAGAGAGAATGAGGGCGGGGGGGGGGGGGGGGGGGGGGGGGGGGGGGGGGAATGGACAGATAGACAGAAAGACAAACAGGCAGGCAGATAGAGGGACAGACAGGCATAGACAGACAGACAGGCAGAAATGAGGGAGACGAGGCAAAGAGGGCTACATAAAGAAGAGAATCAGGTAAAAGGAAAAAGAAGAAAAGAAACCATGTCGACAGCAAGATAACGGTAAGATGTAAAGACACAGTCTCATAGAAAAGAAACTACAGTATACCACAAAAAAACAACACTAAAGTGATTCTCTTCCACATCCATCCAAAGTTTCTGAACAGAGAATGGACGCTTCAGGAAATACGCAAACACACCTCCTGCAGCTCTCTATACCGAGTTGGCGAGAAGGATATATCCGTTCTGTCCACTCCATCACTTTGCAGTAGCTGGTCAAAGGAAGGTAAGAAGGAGAGCGAGAAAACGTCTATTCCTGTGAGTGGGCGTTTCGAACTTCTCCATCATCCAAAGAATTTTGCTTGGGACTGAAAGTGGAAAAAAAAAATGAGAAAGAAAAAATGAGAGAAAACGGTGTTACTGATCTTCACAGCTGGTCTTCACTTCACTAGTACGTGACGGTCAGCGGTGGAGTGAACTGGTGCAGGGCTCATCATTCCACACCTCCCACTGTGGCGGGGGGCTGGGCTCTGGCACCAGTGAGCAGTGAGCAGTGACGACCCTTCAAAGATGTCTTAGAACAACTGTTTTATATCAATCGTTCAATAGGTTGGTTGCCTTCAGCACAGAACCGGACTCGGAATGTTGCACGGTTACTCTCTCACTCTCTCTCTCTCTCTCTCTCTCTCTCTCTCTCTCTCTCTCTCTCTCTCTCTCTCTCTCTCTCAATGTATCTGATGACATATGAGTTACTTTTGTTTCATGCGTTCATGAGTACGAATACGCTTCCGAGGTGAATGTCACTGCCACGCGTCATCATTCCTCCCCTCAACCAACACACCCCCTCCCTCTTGTAAATATTGACATAGACAAACAAGGGTCTAATCATTGAACCATTCCAACTGCGACCGGCCCCCGCTCTCTCTTTCCATCCCTTCCCTCTCACTATGTCTCTCTGTCCGTCTGTCCTCTCTCTCTCTCTCTCCGCTCTCGTCTCCTCTCTCCCTCTCTTCTCGCTCTCTCTCTCTCCTCTCGGTGGTGTCAGTCTCTGTGTGTGTGTGTGTGTGTGTGTGTGTGTGTGTGTGTGTGTGTGTGTCTCATTCTCTCCTCTCTCTCTCTCTCTCTCGCTCTCTCCTCTCTCTCTCTCTCTCTCTCTCCTCTCTCTCTCTCATCTCTCTGGCTCTCGCTCCTCTCTCTTTCTTTCCCATCCAGTCACCCCCTCTCTCTCCTGTGTGTCTGTCTGTCTGTCTCCCCCCCTTTCCCTCTCACCCTTTAGTAATAGAGCTTGGAGTCTCAAGCCCTGACCCTCCTTTTTGTTCCCCTTTCACTCTTTCTTCTTTCTCTGCTTCACTCTTTTCTTTTCTTTCCATTCCACATTTTCTTTCTGGGATTTCTCTGTCCTCTTTGTTGACAAACGTCACCCATTTTACACCCGCTGAATCCTCTGTCGCTCTGGGGGTTTTCTTCCCCTTTGACCTGCATTTGTACTGCATCAGTCTGCCCTGTCAGCTTGAACGCCAGGCGGAAACGTTGTATTGAGAGACAGAGGCACAGAGAGAGAGAGAGAGAGAGAGAGAGAGAGAGAGAGAGAGAGAGAGAGAGAGAGAGAGAGAGGCGCAAGCGTAATGCACCAGCGGATGGAACTATAGACTATGGTACAACGAAAGGCTTTTGCCCTTTGAGATCTCTAAATCAATCCAACAACACGAATCATTCTGGTTGACTGTTTCGTATCCAGTGATTTTGAGAGAGAGAGAGAGAGAGAGAGAGAGAGAGAGAGAGAGAGAGAGAGAGAGGGGGGGGGAGTAGGGAGGGAGAGAGGGAGGAATGGAGGGAGGGGAGGAAGGGAAGGTAGTGGGAAAGGGGGAGACACAGTCAGACAGACAGACAGAAAGACACAAAGATGAGTCAGAAAGTAAAGAAATTTGGGAAGTAGGGTGTGGGTGGAGTAGGGGGGGGGGGGGGGGGGGGGGGGGGGGGGGGGTGGGGTGGGGGGGGGGGGGGGGTGGGGGGGGGGGGGGGGGGGGGGGGGGGGGGGGGGGGTGGGGGGGGGGGGGGGGGGGGGGGGGTGTGGGGGGGGGGGGGGGGGGGGGTAAGAAAGAAGAGTCAATCTGGAACAAGACAGCAGGAAAGAAAAAACTGATTTCGACAGTAAGGTAATAACGATCAGATCCAAAGCGCGCGCGCGCGCACCCACACCCACACATACACACACATATACACACACACGCCCGTGAGCGCGCGCGCATATACATAGACACACACCACCACCACCATCACACACACACACACACACACACACACACACACACACACACACACAATTCCAGTATCCCCACAGAAAAGACGAAGTGATTCTCTTCCTCATTCATCCAAACTTTCTGAACAGAGAACAGACACTGCCGCACAATAAAAAAAAGGGACAGAACTCCTGCTGGTGTCCATACACAGTTGGCTTGGAGGAGATCCATCCTGTCTACTCCATCACTTTGAAGCAGCTGGTCAGTAGGCGTTCCGCTACCACTCCATCATCCTCAGTATTTGTTATTGCGTTTGAAGATAAAAAAAAGAAAAGGAAGGTAAGAAGGAGAGCGAGAAAACGTCTATTCCTGTGCTGCCTAGCAGTTACATTTCGCTTGTATACGACCATCAGAGCTGATGCCACGTGGTGCATCGCTGCAGAGTCCAGCCTCCGCCTCACCCGCCCCTCCCCCCGCTCCACCACCCAAAAAAGCTCCCAAAACACCCCCTCCCACTCCCGGTGTTGCTCTGTTGGGTTATGGGACCAGTGACTACTGGAAAGTAAGTTTCCTTGAACGATGATCAAGAGCATGGGTTCTGGCGTTCCTTCTCTGGGCGGCTACTAACATTGAATGTACTGTTTTGCTCTCTCTCTCTCTCTGTCTTTCTCTGTCCGTCTGTCTGTCAGTATCTCTCTCTCTCTCTCTCTCGCTCTCTCCTCTCTCTCTCTCTCTCTCTCTCTCTCTCTCTCTCTCTCTGTGTATTTAATGAGCTACGGATTATTTACAATCATGCATCATGGACACGGACATGCAAAAGTATATCTGATTTGATGTGTTTAAGTCTTTTTGAGATGAATGATATTTTCAAGCATTACCCTTTCGAATGTCTCCTCCAAACCAATTGCATACGGACAGAAATACCTGATCATTATACAATTCCATCTCGCTGTCTCTCTGATTTTCTTCCCTGTCTGTCTGTCCGTCTGTCTGTCTGTATGTTTCTCTCTGTCTCTCTGATTTTCTTCTCTGCCTGTCCGTCCGCCTGTCTGTCTGTCTGTCTGTCTGTCTGTCTCTCTCTCTCTCTCTCTCTCTCTCTCTCTCCTCTCTCTCTCTCTCTCTCTCTCTCTCCTCCAAAAGAGGTGGAAGCAATTTGGAGCATGATCGATTAAAACGACGAATCCTCCCAGCAGACTGCGTTCAATCCGACTATTTGTACAGAGAATGTCTAATGGGGCTGGACGTGTGTACATGTATGGACTTCAGCTGAGTAACTGCACCCCCTCCAGCCCCTCCTTCCATATACGCACGCGCACACATATGCATATTTTCTGCCATTCTTTAATTTTCTTTTTTTTCTCATGAAAATCATTTTCAATTCATTTTGAAAAAAAAAGACCGAAAAAGAAAAGGAGAGGAAGAAGTGGAAAGAACGGTGAAGAAACTTTGAGAACAAACGAACAGGCCTACATGAAAGGATGCCGTGCTGACTCAGAGGTGAAGCACCCAGTTCGTAGTCAGATGTTGGAAGGTTAAATCCTGCATCTGCCAAATATCAAAATCGTTATTTTCTTTTCTGTCTCTCTGGCTAAGTGTCTTGTTGGCTGTTTATGTCCCTCCCTCCCTCCCTCTCTCTCTGTGTGTGTGTGTGTGTGTGTGTGTGTGTGTGTGTGTGTGTGTGTGTGTGTTTCTTTTCTTTCATTACTTCTTCTTCTTCTTCTTCTTTCTCTCTCTCCTCCTCCTCCTCCTTCTCTTCCTCTTCTTCTTTCTTCTTCTTCTTCTTCCTCCTCCTCCTCCTCCGTTTAATTTCTTCT
>JADBJO010003609.1:65000-72500 GCA_016801955.1 Conus betulinus | reverse complement strand
ATCGCACACACACACTGGAGACATTTATCACAAGAATCCTCAGACCCTGGCCGGCTCCTAACCTGAATTGTGTGTACTACGGAGTCAAAAGGGACACGGGGAACAAGCTTTCGTTTTCCATGAGTTTCATGCGTGCACCTGTGAGAGTGTTGCTGAAACTCCCCAACACTGCAGGTAACCCCCCCCCCCCCCCCCCCCCCCCCCCCCCCCCCCCCCGGAGCCTGGTTGAGACAAAGGCAATTGTACCGCCCCGTGTGCCGAGTTCAGCCCCTGTCATGAAGTTTCAGACCAGAATGAAACTCCACAGCATTATTGGGATCAAACTGAACCCCAGTGAATCTTGATTTTCACAAAGTAAAAAATTCTTTAATCCTTCCGTCTTTCAGGCCCTGCTGTCTAAGTGACTTCGGTTTTCGCATTTCTTTGCTGATTAATCACCGTGGGGAATTCGTGTTTTGTTCAAGTTGTCGTCGGTATGGGCGAGTCAGTGGGAACAAGCGTAAAGTGAGTGATGTCTTCTGAAGAGGAACCCTTCTTAAGCTGTGTGCACAGTGGACCCGGACCTGGTCGTGTTTAACACGGCCGTGCGCCGCCCCTCCGGGAAAAAAAAAAAAAAACCCTGCTCCGGTTCATCTCTTTTCCAGCTTACTGGCGACGGCCAAAGTCGTGCATAGTGCACCCAGCCCGACCCGTGTGATTAGAGCCGTGATTTTGCCAGTCGTCTAACCGGGTGGGACACGGCCGTGCTTTGCACGGCTAGGTACAGGTCCACTATGCATGTAGCCTTGGACACGCTGGCTTCACGATCAGACCGTTAATGACATCAGTGGGTAACTTAAATAGAGGTCTTCAGCTGAATGTTGGATCTGAACAGACATCACGGAACGTCACCGAGGCGTGACTCGGCTGAAATTGGGTTGCCTCTTGACCACCTATTATTTTTCTTCCGGAACGGCTAAGTCAATGAGCGGCAGTGCAGCGTGTGCTCTGGCGGGTTTGCCTGGGGACGATCCAATAACAGATGGCTCCCTGTGGACTGCTGGTGTCGGGGCTGTCAACATGATGTTCAGGTAAGTGGCCCTGCACATGCTTGCCGTAACAACAACGTGGAAGTCAAGACAGAAAAAGAACAGTGGGAAGGAAAAGGAGAGACAGGGAGGGAGGACAGAGGTGAGCGAAGAGAGGGCGGGAGATCAGGAGGGGGGCATATTGGAAGTGGAGCAGATGGGGAAGGTGGAGAGGGGGTGGGGGGCACTGATGTTAACAATCAGTGGGGCTAAAAAAAAAACTCTTGCTTCAGCCGAAAAGGCTTAAAACGCCAGTAACCTAAAACTGTAAACTTGGATTCCTCCGACTGCTTTAAGAAAAGAAAAGTTTCAGAGTCTGGTCTAGTTTAGTAGTCAGCTCAGTCGAAGATTTCCCCTGGCAGTCCGGGAGGCCACTACCCCGTCAGCGCATGGCCAATGACGGCACGCGCGGCAAATGTTGACGTAACAGCCGGCTTTCAGTGATGGATGGGACATGTACCTCACTCCTGCTCCCCTCTTCTCTCTTTCATCTCGCGCTCGATTGGCTCCCAGTCTGTCTCCTGGATGAACAGGGGAGTCTGTGCCTTGGTCGCTGGGTTGTTGTCCCTTTCCTTTTCAAGCTGATTTCCAACCCGTTTTATTAGTCGGCCCCTTCATCACACTCTCTAATGCGCGCGCGCGCGTGCACACACACACACACACACACACACACACACACACACACACACACACACACACACACACACATTCCCCTCCTTACCGATTTCCCACATTCTGGCACCAGCCTCTTCATTCACTTAGCTATCCCAGACGTCACCCTTGGCTAGGCTCCCTTTCTCTCTTGACATTTAGTTAGGCTTTGAAGTGAAATCAAGGAGGCAGCCAAGGTGAGAGAGAGAGAGAGAGAGAGAGAGAGAGAGAGAGAGAGAGAGAGAGAGAGAGAGTATCACCGTGCATACTGAGAATGAGAATTCCGGTCATTGCATCCACTAATCATCAGAGAACGGCGCCATTAAAAATCTTATGAAGCACGGGAAGCAAATAAGGATGATAAATCTAAAAAACGAATCCGTTCTGACATCCAGCTCTTCCACACAGCATCTCGTCTTGTTAAGTTCCAAGATTAAATGGACTAAAACGGAACGAAACTGAATATGAAACTAGAAAGCTGAAACTTCGTCTGTGTTTTTCATCTCTGGTCTGTTATGCTTGTTTATTCATTCATTTATTTATTCATTAGCCTTTTTGGACAACACGATGTTTTTGTTGTGCGACCATATCCACCAAATATCTACACTCATCCGGTCCGACAGTGACGTCAGCAAGATGGCCATAAGGAAATCGGGGTCAACTTTGATCATTTCTTTTAGATTGTTCTCCATTGCAAAAATAGGTTTTCTAATTGAAAAAGCAGAGTATCCAGCAAACAGAAATGATTTGAATTAAAAAAAAAAATGAATGTGTTTAGATTAGTCAACAAACACTGCCATATCTCTGCACATTTTTCTTTTTGGTCTTATACATAAACGTCACCGTTTTTGATAGGAGTTATATAAAAATGTTCAAAGGCATGACATCAAAAACAACAGCGTTCATCTGCCTGCGATTTAGTACGCATGATCTTCTGAACAAACACGTACTTAAGCGGAAATTAAGACAAAAAATAATTACAAAGCACGATAATCAAATTTCACATCTGCACAAAGTCGAAACAAAGCCAGGGCAAAATGCATGCATGTAATGTAACGTCTATTATCAAAGGTACATGATTACATCACTGATATCATCATAGACCATCTCGTCAACAAAACCTGGTAAGGAAGTAATTTGTTTGATATGTACGCTTCCTTTCGTTTGAATACATGCATTAATATTTCAGTGAATGTCTGACCATCATGGTCGTTATGCTTGTTTATTCATTCATTGTGACGTAGCCTTTTGCAAACACGATGTTTTGTTGTGCGACCATATACACCAAATATCTACACTCATCCGGTCCGACAGTGACGTCAGCAAGATGGCAATAAGGAAATCGGGGGTCAACTTTGATCATTTCTTTTTAGATTGTTCTCCATTGAAAAAGCAGAGTATCCAGCAAAACAGAAATGATTTGAATTAAAAAAAAAAATGAATGTGTTAGATTAGTCAACAAACACTGCCATATCTCTGCACATTTTTCTTTTGGTCTTATACATAAACGTCACCGTTTTTGATAGGAGTTATATAAAAATGTTCAAAGGCATGACATCAAAAACAACAGCGTTCATCTGCCTGCGATTTAGTACGCATGATCTTCTGAACAAACACGTACTTAAGCGGAAATTAAGACAAAAAATAATTACAAAGCACGATAATCAAATTTCACATCTGCACAAAGTCGAAACAAAGCCAGGGCAAAATGCATGCATGTAATGTAACGTCTATTATCAAAGGTACATGATTACATCACTGATATCATCATAGACCATCTCGTCAACAAAACCTGGTAAGGAAGTAATTTGTTTGATATGTACGCTTCCTTTCGTTGAATACATGCATTAATATTTCAGTGACATGTTTTTAAGACCTCTTTCTATAAGGTATTACACTGGGTTCGTACTTATTCTGCATGTGTAAATAGAGTATTTGACATGTAAGCTCATTTGGTCAAAGATATCATGTTTTAGTTCGTACTCTTTTTTCTGAATATCTCCACGTGATGTGAGCCGGGTCGGAAAAAGAGGAAACCTCAAGATGGGGAGGGGGGGGGGGGGGGGGGGGGGGGGAGGAGAGAGAGCGGCATCTGGGCAACCTCTAACCTGCGACTGGCAAAAATGGCAACTTTTTTCCGCACGTTTCCCCCTGTAGCCTCACTGAAAGAGGACCGCCAGGTCTGTCCGTCGTCCCCCCCCCCCCCCGCCCCTGTTGGAGCCCCCTCCCCTCTCTTATCTAACTGATTTTACCCGGAAATGACGGTCTAGTGTAATAATTCACATGAAAACGGGTTATTGTGACTGATGAAAACAGATCATGACATGATACCAGATGGTTATGTCACATGGAACATCATTGTGACATATCAAAACGAAAAAAACAGAATGTCTTGTCAGAATCATTGCTAAGATGAAAACTGGAAGTAACTACCGTAATGAACTATTCTCACGGCTCATGGCTTACCCGTGTCTTAATGTACCGGGTCCCCAAACTCTGATGTCCGAAAAGGGTTCAAAACTAGAGGAAAGTGTTATTTTCATGTGGAAACCACTGCTTTCATACCATGATCATTAACCTTTGCACGCGGAAAACAGAAAGGGTCACTGTTTTGTAGATGATCAATGCTATTTCTTTTTTTTTTTTTTTTTAAAGAAATAAATGGTAATCGTGACCTTCTACGGCTAGCCATCTTAACAAGGATACACTATTGTTGTGTCCTCTCTCAAATCTTTCTCTCTTTTGCCCTGTATTTCTGTCTCCTCTCTCTCCCCTCTCCCTCTCTCTCTCTCTCTCTCTCTCTCTCTCTCTCTCTTCAAATCAAGAAAGACAGCACCTGTTATTCTGTTTTGATTCACTGCTGATAACCACGTACCTCTGAGACTTGGGCACTGAAAGATACAGAGGAGACATGGGGAGGGAGGGAGGGAAGGAGAAAAAAGAGAGAGAGGGTAGGTAGGTGAGGATAGCAGCAGAGAGAGAGAGAGAGGAGAGAGAGGAGAGAGAGAGAGAGAGAGAGAGAGAGAGAGAGAGAGAGAGAGGGGGGCTCAATCTCTCCGGAAAATTGAGTTGTTCAGAATTTTGCATTCGACAAGAATACATGTGTGTGTGCGTGCGTGCATGCGTGCGTTGAAATTCGACTTGAATATCTTTATCAAAGGTAACGAATTCATATACAACACCAGGGCTGAATGAATGAATATGTGTGTGTGCGTGTGCGCGTGCGTGTGTGTGTGTGTGTGTGTGTGTGTGTGTGTGTGAGAGAGAGAGAGAGAGAGAGAGAGAGAGAGAGAGAGAGAGAGAGAGAGAGAGAGAGAGAGAGAGAGAGAGAGAGAGAGAGTGAGAGAGTATTTTTCCTGTTTCAGTCGTAGTTCGGCGGGTCAAAACCGTGCGATGATTTCCCATGAGTTTAGTGTCCATTTCAGCTCAAGTACATTCCCCTTTGCTCGTGAGGACATCTGGCAATGAAAATAATGCTCTTTAAAGAAAAAAATCGCGTCTATAACATCCTAGTGTTTTGTTTTTTCTTTGTAGTTCTCATACGTTTATCACCAAGCATACTTGATATTACAGAATCCTGTTTTGCCAATCGGCTCTCTTTGAAGACCAGATCAGAAAGGCAATCAAGGCCTGATCGGCGTGTTGGGTTAATGCGTCAGTCAATCGGGCAGCTGCTGAATTTCACCCATGACCCCCATCCCCACGCTCCGTTACCGCCCCTTTCCTGCAACCCAGCTCCCTCTGCCGCTTCCCCGCCCCCCCACCCCCCCCCCCCCCCCTGCCACGGCTTGCCACCCCCACCCCACCCCTCCCATTTCCCATCTCATCCAAACTCTCGCCACATGTATTCATTGATTTGTTCATCTCTTGTCTTGACCACATGCTCTCTGCTGTGTCAGAGCTCAGGAGATATGGTGCAGTGAATAACGCGACAGCAAGCATGCGGTGACATTTGTTTGACCTCCCTGAAACTGAAATAGTTGTTATTCCCTGGGTGGATGGGAGGAGGGGGGGAAGGCACGGTGGCGGGGGGGGGGGGGGGGGGGGGGGGGGGAGGAGGATGTTGATTTAAGGGGTCTTGCGATGAAGGGGGTGGTGATGGGCTTGGGCGGGCAGAGCTCAGTGGGAGAGTAGATGAGGGGTGGCAGATGCGGTAAAGATGGTCTGTGAGTTTCTCAATTTGTGACAACAGACTTTGATTCAGAGAAAAAACAACAAAAGAATAGTCTCTTAGACACCATCGGCGGCAGTGTGGAGGTAGTCCTACGAGACCCGAACCTGAACCACTACGACAGAACTGACCGCACTCGGCGGAGATCTTAAGATTAGATGAGAACCTACAAGCGGGGTGCAAACAACAACCACCGTGACTTAGCGTTATCATATCAAAGATCGTTTACGTTTCCTGCTGATTTTGTCAATAACATACCGCTGCCATTTAACTGTTCGCTGCTTAGCGTTATCATATCAAAGATCGTTACGTTTCCTACTGAATTTGTCAATAACATACCGCTGCCATTTAACTGTTCGCCTGCTTAGCGTTATCATATCAAAGATCGTTTACGTTTCCTGCTGATTTTTGTCAATAACATACCGCTGCCATTTAACTGTTCGCCTGCTTAGCGTTATCATATCAAAGATCGTTTACGTTTCCTGCTGATTTTGTCAATAACATACCGCTGCCATTTAACTGTTCGCCCTGCTTAGCGTTATCATATCAAAGATCGTTTACGTTTCCTGCTGATTTTGTCAATAACATACCGCTGTCATTTAACTGTTCGTTCGCCCCTAAGTTCTCACTTTCATCTTTCTTAGGGACGTAGGGACGAGGTTGCATGTAAGCGTGAGTACGCGGGCCACAGCCGATAGGTAGCTAAGGCGACGTATGCGAGTTCACCCCTTGAGGCGAGATATGAAAAAGGTTACATTTAATGTGATGGTACCAGTTCTGGGAGGCTCTCTCGCTGAAAGTTCTGTTCTGGGTCTGTCTACCTAAATCATCAGCTAATCGGCAAAGATCTTACATCTCTCTCTCTCTCTCTCTCTCTCTCTCTCTCTCTCTCTCTCTCTCTCTCTCTCTCTCTCACACACACACACACACACACACACACACGACACACACACTCACAGACACACACACGCTCACACAGAGTCTACTCTCTCTCTCTCTCTCTCTCTCTCTCTCTCTCTCTCCCCCCCCCCCCCCCCCCCCCATCCCTACTCTCTGTCTTTCTGCATATCCCTCTTTCTGTGTGCGTAATTGTGCATGTCAAGTTGTGTGTGTGTGTGTGTGTGTGTGTGTGTGTGTGTGTGTGTGTGTGGGTGTGTGAGTGTATGGAGAGAGAGAGAGACAAAGAGAGAGAGAGAGAGAGAGAGAGAGAGAGAGAGAGAGAGAGAGAGAGGGTATCAAATACAGAACAAATATATCATCTTGAATTTCTTGTTTGTTTTTGCCTGCCTTCGTTTTGTAATTGTAACAGGATCCAAACAAATTACAGTTCAATCCCAGTAGATGACTGCAAGGATTCCTTATCCTGCTCCTGGTCAACTTCGCTCCCATCAGCTGACAGTGAGGAAAAGATCAGGACGACATCATTTGCACGGAACTACAGAGGACTGTCCAGACAGAAGAGCTATAAGACTATGGCTTTGTTCTGTTTTATTCTTGGGGTGATGTGACGCGAAATGCAACAAAGCTGCGGACTGGACGAAAGATGCGATAAATTTTCCCAGTTTCGTAGGGCAGGTACGAAAACACAAAAGAATGGTTATGGTTTTCGTC
>JADBJO010003609.1:50000-60000 GCA_016801955.1 Conus betulinus | reverse complement strand
ATGGTCAAAACGGAAATCCGTCTCGAAAAAGTAGCGTGCGACATTAGTGACTTAGAGAAGGCGAAGCTGATGCCAGCACTTCGTGTAGGCCGAGGGAAAGACAAGGTCTTGTCGCCAGAGGGCGCAAGCTGCTTACACTTCGCCTCGTCACCCTCACGTCAAAACCGTATCTCAGTCAAACAAAGAATGTCAAGCTTGTGTTAAGAAATAAAGTGTTTCTGACCACAGCATTTTTGACTGTTGCTAAGCACTTCAGCATTGATGGCGGTGCATCAGTCGAGTGGAAAAAAACGATTACCAGAATCATTGGAGCGGGATGGGGAGGGGGGCACACTATAACGTTTATCTAGTTGGGAAACCAAGGTAAAACAACCGAAGTATCACAGTAGTTCATCTCCTCATCAAAACGATGTTCCCTTCCCTCCTCCTCCCCCTCCCTTGTTTTTTCACACCTCTCCACCAGTAAGGAAACTACGCCTACCCAGAAGAGAAGATGTACTAATTTCACTTTGAAAAAGAACGAACGACTTTGCCTCCTAAGTGCAACATACTACGTGACTACGTGAGCTGAAGGACAGAGTGCAAAATAAAACGTCAAAATCCCTCCGATCTCTGACATCCTCACCACCATGATTCCCGAACACTTCGCATACCTCTTTCCAGCCCACCACATCACCTCTCTCTCTCGCTCTCTCTCTCTCTCTCTCTCTCTCTCTCTCTCTCTCTCTCTCATGATTGTCGAGACTGCTGCCCTCTGGCATTGACGAGGGTATGTCTGCAACGTGTCTACACGTCCAAACACACGAGGCTGAATAGAAGGATGAGGCAGAGGAATACATGAAGAGGAATACAGAGGAAGAATGCAGCCAATTATACGTACGATCTTAGGGACTGGATGGATGTAGGTTTTGAAGTGTTACTAAGCATGGAGTGAAAATGGGATGTGGGGTGTGGTGAAAAGTTATTCTGGCTCATGCAGTCATATTCGTATGAGAATGTCAATGATTGTTGAATTAGCTAACTGGGTTTTCCCACATAAACACAACTGTTTTAAATGGACTTGTCGGGGTCTGTTTGTTGTCTCCCCCTATCTCCTCTCCTATACCCCCCCCCCCCCCCCCCACACACACACACACACACACACACACACACGCACGCACGCACGCGCACGCACGCACGCACACACACACACACACACACACACACACACACACACACACACACACACATTCAGTTCGTTGAATAACCTTAACTAGTGTTAACACCAAAATGATCGTGTGATGTTACCCTGCTAAACAATGCCTGTATACACACAAAATTTACGGTGTGAGATACATTGAAAGTTTCCAAAGGAAACGCAAAATACACTGATATTAAACAATTCTTGGGGGCTTTTGACAGATACTATTAGCTGTTCTTGTGGTAACTCTTTTTTTTTTTTTTTGGCATGAGCGCTTTAATTCTGATGTCTGTTGAAAGTGTACTTTAATGTCAATATTACACAGCACAGCAGCTCCTAAAAAGTGTGTGTGTGTGTGTGTGTGTGTGTGTGTGTGTTCATTCTGCCTGCGTTCAAATATTGGGCGTGTGTCCATGGGTCCTTCCCTTCCACCATCCTCCCTCTCCCTTTCCTCCTTCTCCCCGAACACGACAGCTCCAGCTAACCAAAAGAGACGACGTACTAATTCCGATTTGAAAAACCGCTAACGACTTCACTCCCTCAATATAACACGGACCACGAGACTTCATGAATAGGACGATAAGAGCAGCGCGGAGAAAACGCCCTAAAAAAAAAACCCTCCAACACTCAAACACCATTCCCATCTCCACCCTCAACACACTGCCGAGCCAATCTCTCTCTCTCTCTCTCTCTCTCTCTCTCTCTCTCTCTCTCTCTCTCTCCCCTTTGCCCATTCGCCCTTGATGGAGTCTCCCCCCCCCCCTCTGGGCACTGACTGAAGGTGTCTGCAGTTCGTCCACAGTTCAAACACGACAGGAGAATGGGAGAATAAGGAGGAGGAGAACAAAGGGCTCTGCGGTCCCTAGCTCTCAGCCTGGATGTCTACATCTTTCTCTGAAGTACTGCTCAACACTCAGCAAAAGTGGGCCGCGATGGATTGTTGTGAAAAGTCAGTGTGGTCTTAGGAAGTCAGGTTTCCAATGGAGGGTCAGTTAACCTGTTCGTAACATTTCCCTCACATTGGCCAGTTCAAAAACCGAGTATCTTTAATTGGACCTGTTGGCAGTTGGTTGGTTTCCCCATCTCCCTACCTTGCACTGCTACTGATGACATTATCGATGAAAAGAACAAAAAGACTGCGTTGACTCATCTGGCAAGCCATGCCTAGAAATATAAGAATTAAGGTTTCCTTGGGGCGTTCATTTCAAACAATTTTTGTGGGATTTGGCAGATACTATTAGCTGTACTTTGATAGTTTCTCGTGTAAAAAGCGCCTGCCAAAACTTCAGGAGGTTTTCATGTTGATGTCAATATATCACAGCCACTGCAGTTCTTTATGTGTGTGTGTGTATATATATATGTATATGTATATGTATATGTGTGTATGTATGTATATATATATATATATATATATATATATATATATGTGTGTGTGTGTGTGTGTGTGTGTGTGTGTGTGTGTGTGTGTGTGCGTGCGCGCGCGCGCGCGCGCGCGTTCGCGTGCGATCGAAACTTGTCTTAAAACTCTAAATTCACCAACATCGTTCCAAATGCCACGCAACGCGGAGTCACAGATAGATTGCTGGACCCTCTATTTCAAGACCATCCAATTTTAGACTTCACATCCCTTCCTCCGACCATCCCATCTCTCTTTCCTCTCGTCTTTTCCTACTCTCCCCCTTTCTTCTCTTTCCCTACCTCCCTGGCTTATAGATCCCTATGCCCTGTGGCTCTACCCGGAGTGTGTCTCAAAATTCAAAGGCTGGTGACTGTCTAAATGGCGAATCGAGAGTTTTCCGTCTTGCCATAGCTTTCTTTTTCCGCTTTTTCATTTTTCATGTATATCTTATTCATCTATTCTTTATTTACTTTGTATGTATCGTTGTTGTTGTTGTTGTTGTTGTCGCTTGTTTGAAACATGAGATCTTAAAAACAAGAACGACGACTCGATACAGGTGGTGATCTAGATTGGCGACAGCTGTTGTTTGTTCTTATCAATCCATGGAATTGTTTCAAAGAATCAACTTCAAAAATCGTAGCGTTTGTTTATGAGATGATTTCAATAGAAACATCGGACTCAGATTTCAGAACATCCCTTCCCTCTCCCTCCCCGAACAGTTCTGAAAAGGAAGAAGGGTCTGTTTTAGGAAGTCTTGTATTGGAAGGTTAAACTGTATTGGGACTTCAGAAGTAATTGGAAGGACGGTGGTTGTTGGTGGTTGTGTGTGTGTGTGTGTGTGTGTGTGTGTGTGTGTGTGTGTGTGTGTGTGTGTGTGTGTCCTTCAGTTAACGTCTATCCACTATTCGTGATATTAGACAAGTGTGTGTGTGTGTGTGTGTGTGTGTGTGTGTGTGTGTGTGTGTGTGTGTGTGTGTGTCGGGGGACGTGTCTAGTACTGTGAATTACTGGACCATTTGGATTATTGTACCAATTTCTTCTGGCTTCTTTGGTAGTCACAGCATTGCCCATTTCTTCAAGAGAAATTAATGCGTGCGAGTGTGTGTGTGTGCGTGCATGCGTGCATGCGTGGGTGCGTGCATGCGTCCGTGCACGCGCGCGCGCGCGCGCGTGTGTGTGTGTGTGTGTGTACCTGTGAATCTATCGGTGTGATATTCCCTTCCTCTACTGTTTCTCCTGCCCTCACCCTTTCCCCACTCTTCCCGAATAGCACGACCTTAGATGACCGTAAGAGAGATGACAAACTCACGTCGTCTTGAAATGCCGCTAACGACCTTACAAGTACAGTGTGACTCACAGCGTGGCTTCTTCAACAGCGGGATGGAGTTTTACGAAAGAGAAAGTCACAAATCCCCTCCCAACCCCTAATACACCCTACCCATGCTCACCCCCCCTCCCTGTCCTCCCCCCCCACACACATTTCTCCCCGGCCCACTAACATCTGTGCCTATCTGTCTCTTTCTGCCTCTCTCTCTCTCTCTGTCTGCCTGTCTCTGCCTGTCTGTCTGTCTGTCTGTCCGTCTCTTTCTGTCTCTGTCTCTGTCTGTCTGTCTCTCTCTCCCCCCCCCCCCCTTCTCTCTCTCTCTCTCTCTCTCCAGACCTGCCTGAGGTATGTCTGCCATATGTCTTATGAGTTCAAACACTAGAGGAGGCGGAGGAGGAAGAAATATATAATGGAAGAATACAGAAGAAAAAAAAGGAACGAGTTGTCCCTGAGTTCTCGGAGTGAAAACCTATAGCTTTATGAAGCGCTGCTGGGCAGGGGGCGGAGGCGGGCATCATGGATGACAGTGGACCGTCGTCCCTGGGGTCCACGGCTGTCCGCTTTGCTCTGGGCGGTCCATTCACCACGCTCGCTGGATTGAAATTTTAGATGGAATTTGAAATAAATCCACCACTTGAAATGGACACACAAAGTACAAGACAAAACACGACCCGTTTGGACCTCTTTGGCTTCTTCAGGTTAGATAAACGACATTCAGGGCAATGAAAACGAAGAACGAGCCATCACTTATCTTCTCAAATTCAACGCCCATCTGTTGCCAAATTTGAGATCTTATAAGTGATTGCTCGTTTTTCGTTTTCATCTTCATGACTGTTGTTCATCTTGTCTGAAGAAGACCTAAGACGTCGAAACGCGTCGTGCTTTGTCTTGTGATTCGTTTGTTTGTCTACTTTTTTTTTTTTTTGCAATATGCTGTTGCTAACATTTAAAATTTGTTTAGATTTTCGCCTGCAGTCGCCTCACTTTGCAACTAGATCTAATTTCGCCAGTTAAAATGGACAAACCAATCACAAGACAAAACGCGACGCGTTTTGACCTCTTAGGTCTTCATTTTCGTTGTCCTGAGTGTTCTGAACCTTGCCTGAAGAAAACCTAAGAGATCGTAACGCGTCGTGTTTTGTTCTGTGATTCGTTTGTCTACGTGTTTTTTTTTTTTTTTTTTTTTTTTTTTTTTTTTTTTTTTTTTGTTTTTGCTTTTTGCGCTATACCTACAATTTAAAATTTGGCGAAATTAAGTTCCTTTCGAAATTTGCTTTAATATCCACCTGCAGTGTTACGGGTAGAATGGGTGATATCTGCAGATGTCTGACTGACTCCCACACAGAAGTTATGGATGCATGCACGACTTTTCCAATTCACATACACACACCCACTCACCCGAACATTGACAGCCACGCAACAGAACAACACTTCTTTTGTTTTATGCTGCCCGAACCATCAGACAAACATATAATGAATGCAAGAACATCAATAATCGGCACGCCAATACTTCAAGTACGCCAAACAGGGCGCATGACACAAAATATATCTATATATGATTCACTATCTATTATCGCTGCTGGTTCCAACGACGACGAAGACGACGACGAAACGATGAAAAGGACGAAGATGTCGAGACGATGAAGGGGACGAAGACGACGAAGATGATGAGGACGACGACGACTACAGCGTCAAGTCGAACACAGAACTTACAGAATTTCACAGAGCTGTGACTCAAAGTCACTAGCACACTCACAGCGTCTCTGCCGGCGACAAAGCGACAGTCACACACAGGAGCTGGGCTCACACACGAAACACAGAATGCAGCGACGGCCTAGCCAACAGGTCGCTGGTTCAACACTCGAAGCGGCGCTCTGGCTTGGCAGCAGCGGCGTCTCCAGCCCAACTGGCTCAGCGGGTAGTCGGTCCCCGGGCGCAGTGACAGGTAGGGTAGTTGTCGGCACTCAGGCCGACCTCTCCACACCGCGGGAGAAGAAGGGGGCAGACACATCTACGAAGCTCTGACCCTCACACAGTAGCAGCCAGTCCCCCTCAGTCCAGGGAACACTTCTACCTGACTGCCACACAAAAAAACACAGCTGAGTCCCTCTTCAGCCTTCTGGAAAGCTGCGTTGCCGGAATCACTGCAGAGACTGCCTAACCGGTTCAACTCGCCCAGTTTTAACAGTGCGCAGGTGAGTAGCAGTCAGATAAACTTTTCAACCGGCTTCCGGACGACTAATTTCCGGTTAGCACGGTTGCATGAAAATTTGTGACTGGACGGAAAACGGTCCGTCACATACAGTCACCTCACTTTGAAACTAATTGGATTTATCTTACACTCGTCAGTGGATTTGACTTATACTCGTCGGATCATAAATCCTGCAGCTTTACATGGACCTTATGGGATTTCTTCTTCATTTTCGTCGTCTACCCATGCGCTTCCATGCCATCAAATGCTATGGTTGATTCAACCGTATTCTCCAATGTCAAATCCATCCGATATGTTCCATCGACATTTCAAGAGTATCGTTGTTTTTAATTACACATTTCACGTGTATTTACTACACCTTCCCCATCTTTGTTCTCCCAGCCTCTTCTTTCTGTATCCTAAAACTGACGGAGGTGCTGATGGACTGACACTGATAGATTCGGAAGTTAAGGACAATTCTTCCCTGGATTCTACCCACGCCCTCTGATGTATCTTTTTCTTCTCTACCTTTTGGCTGACTCTGGGGAAAGACTTAACGATGGTGAGGGAAAAAAAATGAAAAAACAATGAAAGTCCTGCCGACAGTAAGGAAGACTGCAACCCGAGATCCTCTTCAGAGGGCATGTAGGTCCATGTGATGAACGCTTGGCTGTGTCTGAAGTTGTGTGCTGCTTTAACTTGTCAATGAAACAGCGACCAGTGGAGCTGGCTGTGGGATGCGTGCAGCAGTTTACTTACGGTAGCGTCTTTTGCCGGTGAGCTCTGAGGTCATTGAAAACGGGCTGCTTTATCCACAGGGACGTTTCCATGAAGATTCTATCGTGTCGTTCCAATGGCCATCACATAATGCCATCCGTCAGGGAGCGGTTATGTCCCTTGACGTCTTAATGGAAAGCCCTGTGCGTGCTTGCATCCTTTATTAACACAATGCAGGTTTCCAGGGGTAGTGAAGGACTGCTCCGAAACTGGTTGTTTCGGTAGTTGAGAATTGTACTTTCCTGGGTTCCACTCGCATCTTCGGGTGCATACTTTTCTTTTTCTTTATCTTGAATCTGATGGATGTGCTCGTGGGTTCATTCTGTACTGGGGAAGGAGTGAAGGGAAATCCTTTGTGCCCACACATGCAACATGGGTGCATGTCTATAATCCATGGGCGTTAGCACTGTGGGCTTTAATGCTAGACAGTGGTCAACATGTAAAAAAAAATCTGTAATATAAGGCTTATTTTTGTACCATGCTATTGTTTGTATTAACAACATAACTAATGGAAAATAACAGCAGCAATAAAAACGGCAATGCCAACAACTCACAACTGAAACTGATAACGCAATCAAGAACTAACAAGAAGTCACCGTCAAACTGAAAATCCGGATAGTTTCAAGAAATCAATAAGAAGGACGTAACGGTGAGACCTGACCCATCAGAACACCGTATAGAACACTGCTCTTCCTTATCACTAGATTATTTAACAACACAGTAAACACCCCAAAGAAACAAAAAAAAAACAAGACAGTATTGAACAGCAAAGGGAAGAAGAAGAGGAGGAGGAGGAGGAGGAAAAAACGTTCGCTTAATAACCTCTGACAGCAAAGGCCTCTCTGGGTCTTCTCCACCAGCACTTCAAAAACCTATACGCCAGTCTGAAATATCTGTCCCTTCGCTACATTTCAGCCTCCTGTCTTTGAACTCAAGCACAAGGCAGACATAATTCAGAAACTGCCACAGGGAGCTTGTAGGACGTGATGATCGGAGGGACGAGAGGGGGAAGGGGGGGGGGGGGCGGAAAAGGGTGGGGTGAATAAGGCGGGAAGTGCGAAAAAAGGGAATGATGTGATTCGGGTGGGGGAGATGGGAGAAGGGGGGGGGGGGGGGGGAGGGGAGAGAAGGAGGGAAAATGTAGCTCTGTCGGCTCAATGGTTGACAAGGGGGGAAGGGGGGGATAGGAAACGGGGGGGGGGTGGGGTGAAGAAGGCGATAGAATGGGGAAAGGGGAATAGTGTGGTGATTCGGGTGGGGTGATTGGGGGGGGGGGGGGGGGGGGGGGGGGGGGGGGGGGAGGTTAGAGAAGTGAAGCTTTTACTTGAAGAGCTCTGTCGCTCAGTTTGTGCTCCAATGTTGAATGACAAAGTTGACAGTCTCAAACCAAACGGATGATTTCTTTTCCCTGTGTATTTAGAAACAGAATTTTCATTCTCTGTAAAAAAAAAAAAAAAATGGACAAACGTGTGTGTGTGTGTGTGTGTGTGTGTGTGTGTGTTTGCAGGCCCTCTGGCCCATATGAACATGTGAACTGAATTGCACAATAATTAGCATGGTATAGGTGAGTTTGAAAGAGTATAATGACAAAGAAACAAGAAATACACGGCAAATTTTATAAGCAACACAAGTAAATGTTTACCTTACGAATCAGGTATAGACAGAGATTTCATTTCCTTAATTTTAAGGATTCAGTAATGTATACTGCAACTTTGAATAACAATTCATTTGACATATTTTCACCTAATAACTGTATCTTAAATTCTGACGGAAAAATGATAATAATACAAGGGTATGAATTTCTTGCGAAGTGTGGAATACTTAGGACAAATTAACATGAAATGACATAAATCTCAATACAATGACCATCACACTGTTTACAAAATGATCAGTGATTTGTTGAGTCGAGTGACACATACTGTTCAGAGGTAGCCGATTGCATCTAAACAGACACAAAACACGACGATGTTCACGAGCAGACAACTGACTCACATAACCAGCCATTACTAACTCTCTGGGTGATACATACAATAGTCAGGGTATGATGAAAGCGAAGAATGCCAGTCTTGAAAATATGAATCCTTCAAACGTTGTTTGAGCAGATCTATAAAACAATGAGCATTTCCTACATTTTGCATCTGCCATACATATCCAAAGCCATAAGTGCACAATAGCAGTCTTACATGTGTAACCCAGTTTTTTTACCAGAGTGATCGTGCATTTGCAACATTTTATAGCATTGTTTTGGATATCTGTTTGTCGGACATAGACACAAGCCTGCACCAATATTTCACAAGCCGAAGATATGTATCAATATAGATAGGATATCTACCACACTCCCCAAGGGCAATGTTATTTTTGACATCCCTTCCAACCCCTAAAATCATCTTGCAAATTTAATCTGGACTTTTTCAATAGCATCATATTTTTGAAACCCCCATATTTCAGAACCATACAACAGAATTGGTTTTACTTTCGTGTCAAAAATTTTGAATAATAGCAGCAACTGGAATTCCTTGAAGTTTAACATGCAGCCTTTTAATTCTGCCACTGCTCTCTCTCAGAGCCTTACCTGACAGATTTTCTGCACACCTGGACCAGTTTAATGTGGCTGAGAATATAACGCCAAGATAATTGTAACTAGGTTCAACCTGAATCTGCTCACCATCATACCACCATTTCTCAGTTGATTTAATGAAACCACCATTTTTTAACACAACCACTCTGGTTTTATCCATATTCACAGTCAGACCCCATTTACGGCAATATTTTTCCAGACACACTATCTTCCTCTGCAAGTCTGCCACAGAGTCGGAAACTAAAGCAATATCATCAGCATACATCAACAGAAAAATACCAAGTGGGTCTGCAAAAATGTCGATACCTCTTGCACCACAGTCTAATAGGGTCAGCTTGCAACTCAGACAAAAATATAGAGAACAACAATGGACTTAAAACACATCCTTGTCTTACACCTGACACAGAGTCAAAATACTCAGTTATACTGGTCCCCACTTTAACAGTGGCTTTCACATTTCTGTACATAGCCTTCAATGTTTTGAACATTTTTCCGTGAATACCTGTTTTCTGTAGTATGACGTATAGCAGTTTTGTCTGTGTATACTATCA